>CAUYRT010052924.1:0-31487 GCA_963574885.1 Lepilemur ruficaudatus
ACTCTGTTGCCCGGGCTAGAGCGAGTGCCGTGGCATCAACCTAGCTCACAGCAACCTCAAACTCCTGGGCTCAAGCGATCCTTCTGCCTCAGCCTCCCGAGTAGCTGGGACTACAGGCATGCACCACCATGCCTGGCTAATATTTTCTATATATTTTTAGTTGTCCAATTAATTTCTTTCTATTTATAGTAGAGACGGGGTCTCGCTCTTGCTCAGGCTGGTTTTGAACTCCTGACCTTGAGCCATCTGCCCGCCTCGGCCTCCCAGAGTGCTAGGATTACAGGCGTGAGCCACCGCGCCCGGCCTCCATTTTTTTTTTTTTAACATGTACTCTCTGATAACTTTGCCCATTTTTTAACTAGCTGTGTTTTTGTTGTTGTTTAGTTGAATTACAAGGATTTATTTCTTGGCTATTCCAATTGTCTGTATGTATTTTTATATGCCAGTACCATACTAGTTTGACTACTGTAGCTTTGTGTAAGTTTTTGTTTTATTTTTAGACACAGGTGTCTTGCTCACAGTTACAGAGGTTGGGGAGCCCAAGAACCTGGTGGTGGTGTCTGGTGAGGGCCTTGTGCTGTTTGATAGTGGCAAAGTGGAAGAAGAGAGTGTGTGAAGAGATGGGACAAAGGAGGCTGACCCACTTTGTAACAATTTGCTTTTGCAAGAATCTCTCACAAGGACTAACCCAGCCTTATGACAAAGACATTAATCTTAGTGACCTAATCACTTATGAAGGTCCCCACCTCCCAAAACCAGTACACTGGCAATTAAATTTCAACATGAGTTTTCACTGAAACAAACCACATTCAAACCATAGTACCCTCATTGGGGATTTCCATAGGGAATGTATTTTTCCATCCTTTCACTTTTCAACCTCTGTGTCTTTAGATATAAAGTGAGACAATATATGGTTAGGTTCTGGTTTTTTTCTTTCTTTTTTTTTTTCCTGAGACAGTCTCACTCTGTTGCCCAGGCTAGAGTGCCGTGGCATCAGCCTAGCTCACAGCAACCTCAAACTCCTGGGCTCAAGTGATCCTCCTGCCTCAGCCTCCCGAGTAGCTGGGACTACAGGCATGCACCACCATGCCCGGCTAATTTTTTCTGTATATTTTTAGTTGTCCAATTAATTTCTTTCTATTTTTAGTAGAGACTGGGTCTCGCTCTTGCTCAGGCTGATTTCGAACTCCTGACCTTGAGTGATCCGCCCACCTCGGCCTCCCAGAGTGCTAGGATTACAGGCGTGAGCCACCGTGCTGGCAGGTTCTGGTTTTTATCCATTATATCAATCTATATCTTTTGATTGAGACTTTAATCCACTTACATTTAAAGCCATTACTGATAGGGAAGGACTTCTTTTGCCATTTTGTGGTTTTCTGTATAATAGGTTTTTTTTTGGTCCTCCATTTCCGCAAATTTAAGGGCTTTCCTTGTTTTGACTTTTTTTTTTTTTTGGTAGCAACATTTTGATACCGTTCTTTCTTTTTGTGTATATTTTATAGATATTTCTTTGTAGTTAAAATGGGAATTCCATAACATCCTAATGTTGTAACGATCTAATTCTAGCCTGATGTTGAACTAGTCTAGTGATTTTACAATTCAGTTATTATATATTTTAGTTCCAGAATTTGTTTGGCTCCTTTTTATAATCTGTCTTTGTTGATATTCTCATTTTGTTCACATATATATCATTTTTGACTTCCTTTAGTTCCTTGTTAATATTTTCCTTTAGCTCTTTGAGCATTTTTAAGATGGATGTTTCAAGGTCTTTGTCTAGTACCTCCGAGGCCTGTGTTTCTTCAGAGATCGTTTCTGCTTTTTCTCCCTTTGAATAGGTCATGTTTTCCGGTTTCACTGTATGCCTTGTGGTTTTCTGGTTGAAAATTAGGCATTTAAAAAAAAGTTACCTCTCCCAGTCTTTGCAGACCGGCCTCATGCTAAGAACAACCTTCCTTCACTAATTAGCAAGATGTGTTCTAAAGGGAAGGACTTCTTTGTCATTTTGTTTTCTGTATGTCTTTTAGCTTTTTTTTGTTAGTACCATCAGTCTGAGGTGATGGCTTCAAGTCTTGCAGGCCTTCCCCAGCTATGTTTCCTTTCCCTGTCGGAGTTCTGAGTTAGGTGAAACAGACCAGTCCTTCAGGGAACCCCCAGACAAGGTGGAATGTTGGAAATAAGTTCTGCTCTGTTCATTCTAGTTCAAGGGAAGGAATTGAGCAACACTACCTAAAAGTCCTCGTTTTCACTGAGCTAAGGAGTTTGTACCACAAGGTAAATAACACATTGCTTCCTTCGTTTAGAAAATCTTGCTATGAAAAAAGTCAACTGAACTAAATAATGTGTACTTAATTGATATAGTATATTTTCCTTCTGATGTAAGCTCTTTATCCTTATGGTAGACCAATAAGAAAACCCATGGCAGCTCACCTACAAATCACATTCCGAGTTGCACTTTTATTATTACCTTAAATTTTCCATGGACTATTTTCCCCATAGTTGCAGACATAAAAAAGAAACATGGGAAAGATAGTACTATCTCATAAATCTGAAAGGTGTTTCATGTCACAGAACCTCAAACTTTTTGCCTGTTAGAAGTAAAAATAGAACATGACTAAATTTAACTATCATGTAAGTTTTTTCATCTTCTAAGACTTAATTTCAATACAATTTATTGTACATCTATCAAAAGATATTAGAAGTTAACCATTATGGGCCGGGTGTGGTGGCTCACGCCTGTAATCCTAGTACTCTGGGAGGCCGGGGCGGGAGGATCGCTCAAGGTCAGGAGTTCTGAGCAAGAGCGAGACCCCATCTCTACTAAAAATAGAAATTAGTCGGACAACTAAAAATATATATAAAAAAATTAGCTGGGCATGGTGGCACATGCCTGAAAAAATAAAAAGTTAACCATTATGAAGTTATTTGACATGACATAACTCATGATATATCTAAATCCATGTAAAACCTACACTGTAATGGATTTCAACTACATTTATGACTTTATAAGTAGATATTACAATAATTCTGACTCTTTGTGGACTTATAATAAGTGAATGCCTTTTCTAAGAAAAAGCAGACTTGAGACACAATCCTTCTCCCTAAAAATACACATCACTCCATATTTAAAATGTTCTGAATTTTTAGAAGTGCTTAGCCTAAAACAGATTTATATTAGAAATAAGCTTATTATGAATTGGAAAGACCAAACAATAGGATTTTCCTTTTTCAGATTTTACAGCTTATTTCATATGTGATTATCTTGCTTTGCATAACATGACAGTCATGTGCTGCATAATGACATTTTAGTCAATGACAGACCGCATATATGATGGGGGTCCCATGAGATTATAATACTGTATTTTTACTGTACCTTTTCTATGTTTAGGTATGTGTAGGTACACACTTAACATTGTGTTACAGTTGCCTCCAGTGTTCAGTACAGTAACAAGCTGTACAGGTTTATAGCTTAGGAGCAATATGCTAGACCATATAGTCTAGGCGTGCAGTAGGCTATACAATCTAGGTTTGTGTAAGTACACTCCATGATGTTCCCTAACAATGCATTTCTGTTAAGTGACACATAAGGAATTTCAACAGAATAGTGCTGCATTGGACGCTCAATAAGGCCTCCAAAGCAGGAGAATTTCTACTTCTTTTGGTTTCTTTTATTTAACATCTGCTTGTACAGAGGTTAAATTTTATTATTTTTAAAAATTAACAATAAAGCAGTCTTATCAGTTTTCCTGCTTCAAAATTTACATGTAACTGAAGGCTACATTCACAAAGAAAAGTAATCTTTAAAGTCTTCCAATTTAAGAAAGCAAGCAGCCAAGAACTTTATTGGTCTACTATAGTTAATTTTGCAAAACACCATCAATGTGGTGGAATAATATCTGAGGACCTTAGGAGTACAGGAGTATGAAACCTATTTTATTCTGACAAATCTGGTAATTTATGGTACTCTGTTGTTAATTCCTTTTTTCCTAAGTTACCCAATTATCCTTCTAAAACACCAACTTTGCTATAGTAGAAGTAAGTGCTGCCAAGAGAAGAGATTGGTCTTTGTGTTACTGGCTACTTGGACTAAGAAGTCATTTTTCCATTCTGCTTTCTCCTAGCAATCTTTGTTTCATAATTCTGTTTCAACTCCAGTGACTTATAATTATTAAATCATGATTGTGTTCTGGTATTACACTGTAAGTTTCTTAATAACAGGAATCCAATCATTCAGTTGTTTAGCCCATGGGGCTCTGGCACATAAATTGTTCATTTGTCAGCTATATGGACTTAAGTAGTATGGGATTTACATATAGCAGTCAACACATGGCTACGTGAAGATATTTAGATTCTCCTAAGCAGCAATAAGATTTCATTCATATATATATATATATACACACACACACACACACACTAGTTTATATATCACATATATGCTGATTTACTATTTATAATTCTTCTCAACCTTCTCACACTGTATTAAACATTTTATTATTTGTTCACTGAAATAGATGTTTGCTTCTTTCACCATTGCATTTACCATTTAGTTTTTCAAAGAATCCTTAAGCCCGTTCACTTTTCTTTTTATAATGTTACTAGGTTATTGCCTAGTTATCACACTTATTACTCCGCTGTTAGGATGTTCTGGTGGGTACTTCAGTTAACGACATCTTGGTGGTAACTCCATATTTAAAGTTAGTGAATGATGGAACGTCCAATCTTGAAGGAAAGACTTAAGGGTGGTAAGGAAACCAGTTTCCACATTTTCCAGGGTAGTTCCAGCCCTCATTTATTTGAAAAGAAGTCAGCATTAAAAAAAAAAATCACAACAACTGGACCTAAAGCTTTATATTAGATTCTACCCCTTTCTTTTCATTTGGAAAGAAAAATCATTGGTGATTATGCAACGTTGGAGGCTTCTATAAGATCTAACTCTGAAGAGGTGGTTGGGAGAAAGGGACTTCACAGTTCATTCTAAAAATAGGTAAAGGCTTGGTACAGTAGCTCATGCCTGTAACCCCAGCACTTTGGGACACTGAGGTGGGAGAATCCCTTGAGACCAGGAGTTCAAGACCTTGTCTCTACAAAAAAAATTTAAAAATTAGCTGGGTGTGACGGTGTGTTCCTGTAGTCCCAGGTACTCTGGAGGCTGAGGCAAGAGGATAGCTTAAGCCCAGGACTTTGAGGCTGTAGTGAGCCTCAAACAGTATGATGACACACTGCAACTCTAGCCCAGGCAACAGAGCAAGACCCTGTCTCAAAAAAAAAAAAAAAAAAAAAGGGTAAAAATATTTACTTTTCCAGAGAATAAACCAAATTCTTCCTTAAAAATTTAAATACTGCACAAAGGGTAAAGAGCCCTTATTCACCATAAATAATGTAAAAAGATAGTCTGAAGGATCAATTAACATACTTCATTAAGTTCAGCTTTATATCACACCATATATTTTAATAGCCTTGAGTACCATTATTGTAATAACCCCCCAACCATAGTAAAATTATAGGCTCTTTGAAGAAAACACATTTTGATTAAACTTCAGAGACCTTAAATTTTTCTTCTCTAACCATGTGACTGACATTGTGTGAGTGAAAACAGAGTATATTCGAATTAACCCATTATTTCCATGTCATACATTCAGATTTAAATATAAAAAACACCACACAGAAAACACTTTTTAAAAAAGATTTAAGATCATAAATAGGTCATTATTGTCACAACATATTTCAGAATTTAAAAAAACAAACATTTTGGCTTTTTAAGTAAAAGACTACTTTTTAAAAATCAATTCCCTCATCATTGAAAGGGACCATTGAAAGGACTTGTGCATTTTTAAACTTCCAGTCTCCTAAGGCACAATGTTTATTTAATCAGAATGCCAATATCACCACCCTGCTGTAGCAGGAATAAGAGGCAAGGTATTAGCACTAAGAACAGCAAAATTTCTGGACAAAATCATCAGTCATTTAAGAAAAAGGAGAAAGAAACAGATTAAGTGATGAGTGTTTTGGTTAAGAAGGCCCAGTATTGTTATACAGGACTTTAACTCAAACAGGTTAAATTCACCACAGAAGAGCTCTGAGAGAATAGAGAGGGACTGATAAATTTGAAAAGGACTTGGGAAGAAAAAAAAAAATCAACTTAGAATATCGTATGGAAAGAGCAAACATTGTATGTAGGGAACCCAGATTAGAGTCCTAGATTATCAGGCAGATCCAGAAAATAAACAGAGTAAAGCTAGGTAAACATAATACCTAGGTATATATTGTAAGGCATGTGTTTCCTATCACATGGCCCATTCTAGACTACCACCAACCAAGATGTAGTAAAATACTAAAACTGGATGCTTAAATTATATTTTTTATCCAACCAAAAAGTTCTTTAAAATATAACACAAAAATTCCTCATTTTAAACTCTGCCTTGTCTTCTGTGATACCAACCGAACTTTAAGGTTTTATATATATAATGTGATTTAGTGTTACTTTTAAAAGGAAAAAAATCCACAAAGTGATTGTCCACAGATGAAACATGGGATGAGGTTCATGACTGAATCAATCATGGAGTGTTAGTCAATTGTAAACTCTTGGAAGTTAAGACCAGGAAGTGTGTGTATCAGACACACTAGAGTACAACAACAAGAGAGGAAGGGAAGCCTGTCTGTCATTCCAATTCTGACAAGGTGCATGGCCTTCGAAATTCTTGTCCACGTTCATGGAGCCATTTATTGGATACTATGAGAGAAAAAAATATATATTAATTCCTCCCAATTTAATTACTATTTAATTAGCTTCTAAAAGATAGATCTATAACAAAATTTTAACATAGGCTAAAAGTTCAAGACCAAAACCAGATAAAGGCAGATGCTAATTAAAAAACTTGACTTAAGCTGTTTTTTGTCAACATGTGTATGTATATTTAAAAGTCTATGTACATTTCTTAAAGTTTCCAATGTTCAATGTGAGGCTTGAAATGAGAAATAAATAGAATTAAGATCCAGGTACAGATATAGCAGAACATCATTTTATCTGTTTCCAAAGTACAACTCCCAAAATGCAAAGACATTTTAATAATGAACACAAACTCTCCACTCTTAATGGAGCAACTTTGTGATAAATCACTGATGTTATATGCTCATTGTTTCCAAGATGCTTTTAAAAAATGTACCCCATGTAAAGTGTATCCCAAAAGAAATTAATTTTCTATTCCTTCATCTCTAGTATCACAGAACTCAATCAATGGCATCAACAGGTACAAAATTCTCAGGTAAGAACCTTAACTCCTCTTTTACCATTTTCAACCCTTGTATGCAGTCGTTATTCCCCAAACCCCATCTATTTTCTTAAATGTCTTTTGAATCTATTATCTGCTCTCCAACCCTTTCACTGCTGCTTTTTAGTCCAGGCTTTCATTATCATCAGGGGAGATTTTTAAATCCTGATCAGGCCTCACTCCTTAATCTTGCTATGTCCTATCCAGTAATCTCTAGACACATGTGGCTAATTGAGCACTTGAAACATGGCTAGAAATGCATATTGAAATGGATGTGTGGAGCTAATTAATAAATATTAAAACTAATTTCAACTGTTTCTTTTAACCTTTTTTTTAACGTGGTCTATCCTGCACTTTCATGACCCTGAGTGGCCTCTTTAAATTCCATACCCTAGGTGCTACTCTAGCCTCACACTAGTCCTGGCCCTGGTCCCTAACATGCCTGGAAAACGACTGTTCTATCTTCAGGACCAAATTTAAAAAATCAAGCTTTGAAGATGATTTCCCAAACTTAGGGAGTCACTATCTTCTGTGTACATCTTTGTATTAATATGTATTACACTATAATTTATCCATTAGTATGTTTCAGATTGTTAACCCTCTGAGCAGAAGATATTCAATTTTGAGCCAATGTTTAATAAGTAGAAATAGTTAAAAATAAAATGTCATCAAATTCTGATCTGTTGAATGCAAATTTATATTACGATCAGAACTTGGTTGAATCTCATATAATGTTAAAGTCATATTATGCAAATCTGGGGGGTTGTTTTAAGATGTAGATAATAGTTTCAAAATATGAGACAAAAATCACAAATTCTATTCATACAAGAAATATTTACCCCATTTGTTTCCGACTAGCACAGGACAGGCTGCATGCCGTGTACTATAATCTCCTTCTCCACTGGCAAACAGATTATACCAGAAAACAGCAGTTCCCTATGGAAAACAATTCAAAATTATCCCCAAATAAAATGTCAGGTTATTGCATTCTGCAGTACTTAAATTTTCTTCTGTTCCTGCTGAAGGACTCCTGTATGGCAGTATTATATCTTCCTCTAATATCATTTTTAAAATGTGGTTATATCACTTTAAAAACTTGATGTGAAAAATTCCACAAAAAGAGTATTTGCCAATACAAAGCAAAAAAATCTGGTAATATCCAGATGCATACATCATATGGAATCCATTTTATAAATGAAAACTTTTAAATACTAATCCCTGCTCATTACCTCTAAGTACTCATGGTAAACTGTACCATAAAAATACCCAAAATTTTACCTAGAGATAATGTAGTACTTATAAGCATACTATCTTTAAAAATATAATTAATTAGACCATGAAGTACAGGGGTATCTCTTCCTCATGGGAAAAATTTAAAAACCAAAAAAATAATAAACCAAGCTTACTTTTTTTGGCCAAACACTAGCCCCTACTTCAGGAAAAACAGTGGCTCCTCCTGCAGACACATCACTCATCTATAAGACACAGAGAGTATTATCAAAAGTGCTGGTAGAATACAGTAAAACATGCCATTGTGAGGAAGATTTGATATTGAATACTAGAACGCTGGAAACATATGAACTTGTGCTTACATAGTAGGATTTGTGCATAATACTCAGTTTTTCAAAAATAAAACAAAATGCCATTTATATACATAAGTAAAATAATAAAAAGGAAGGGAGATGGGGATACATATTTTCAATAAATATTTAAATAAATTTACACAAAGTAAACACCAGGAGAAAAATGAAAATAACCTAAAATAAGTTTTATCATTTCATGGTGGAGAGTCAATACATACTAACTAAAAATAAGAAGATTAAAGCATTACATAGTTATATTCATACAGTAACCTAGAATAAAAACCTAAATTAACTGAAGAAGCGCATGCACAAAACAGATCATACAGCGAAGATTTTTTAAAAAGTGACATGAGTAGAATGTATAGAAAGACTCAGATCATATCACAAAGCAAAATCCAACCATACTGTATATCAACGAGTTGCACCTAAAACAAGTGACTCACAAACACTGAAAACAAAAAGATACGATTTGTGGCAAATGCTGTCCCAAAGAAAACGGGGTTATGATCTTAATATGAGAAACAGTTTAAATCAAGATAAAAAGCATTAAATGAAATGAAGGGTATTTTACAATGATAAATATATAATTAATGAGCTAAGAGCTTTTAAGCAATGAAAAAATTAACTTTGGAGAAATTTAAAAGTTATAGATGACTTTTATGGATATAAATGGAGCACATAGTAGATCTATAATATATACTATATATTGTGTATATATTATATAATATACTGTATTCCATTTTGGAATAATATTTCAATATTAGAAAAATGAATACTAATCTAATTAAAATGCTATATAACTATTTTAGACAAACAGAAAGGATATGTTCATTAAGAAGGGGAAATATTGAATAATCTAACAGTCAAATGATCTAACATATATAGATAGTGGACCAAATAATATAGCATTAATATTCACAAGCAAAGAAAAATGAGAAACAAACATCAGAATACAGAAACAAAGGGAACACTAACAGTTCTTAAATATCTGAAAAGATGCTCAACTTCTCTAATAACAGAAATGCAAATTAAAGCCACAATAAGTGCCGATCTGATCTGATGAGTGAAATATGTACATATCAAAAAGTCTGACAAATGTATTTCACAAACATATCACACTTATTGGTACCACCTCTATGGACAGCTCACCTCTAGAAAACACACAAGCCTTCACAGCATGAATATGTATGTATACTGTACCAACTTCTCTCCTGCATTTCTCTTTGTGATAGTTCTCATTTTTATTTTATGTGACTTTTTGTAATGTACTTTATATCCTTTTGGAAACAAGATGGAGCTGTGAGAGGGATGCAAATGAAGAAGGAAGAAGAGTGATAAGGAGGAAAGGCAGGAGGGTGAGAAGGTAGGTTGGAGATAGGAAGGGATGATATAGAGAAGAAGGGAGAAAGGGAAGGAGGCAAAGAGGAATGGAGAAAAGATAAATGGAAGGTGGTAGGGAAAGAAAAGGACTGAGTAAAGAGACATAGGTAGGGAGTAAGACATCACAGGTAACAAAGAGAGATACAGTTTTATATAATTCAAATGGGGGTAATGGTTGGAAAGATCAATGAAATAAGCAAAATTAAGCCTAGATACAAAATACATCCTTTTAAGTCAACAAAGACTAAAACAATATGGTAGACTGTATTTTCCAAATATAATACATCTCAATATGCCCCATCATACATGCTCTTTTTACTTGATACTGATATTTGTGTCAAGTAGTATGATCTATATGCCCTCCCCTTGAAGCTGGGCAGAACTTTGTATTACAATTGTTGTAACAGAATACAGCAGAAGTGGTATCTGTGACTTCTGAGGGTAGGTCATAAAAATGTCATGTACTTTTGCATTGTTCTCTTGGGATGCTTGCTCTTGCAAACCAGTCACCATGCTGTGAGGAAGCGCAGGCCACATGAATCAGCCAGAATTTAGGTAGTCTGGCCAATAGCCAGCCTCAACTTCAGCCTTCAAGATGACCCCAGTGCCAGACATCTGACTGGCATATACATATATACATGTGCCAGTCATATACAAATATATGACACATCTGGAGCAGGAACCATGACTTTAGCCCAGTCAACCTCATGACTATGAGAAATAATTTAAACAGATTATTTTAAACCATTCAGTTTGGGGTATGTGTTACATAGCAATAGATAACTGAACAAACATTATGATCAAAAACCTAACTTTTTTCTGTATGTATAAATATACAATTTTTAAAATTAATACTGTTTTGAAACTTTAAACAATGAGAGTGGTTTCCTTTGATAGGGCTTCTGGGATGTTGTGCTGTTTCTTGATCTGGGTACTGATTACGTCAGACCTGTTCACATTGTGAAAATTAATGCAGCTATATACTTATGATTTGTGCACTCTTCTGATACGTGATATACTTCAATAAAAATTTAATTCAGAAAAGTTTACTAAAATAATGTGTGTATATACATATAGAAATTCAAAGAAAACTATAGAGATTCTCATATACATATATATGACTAAACAGTTCATGTTCCCAAATATTAATGACTGTCTCCAAGTAGAACTCAATAATTTTAATTTTCTTCAGGTTTTTTTTTTAAAGTTTCTACAATGAACATCTACATTACAATCTGAAAAAGTTACAAATGCAAAAATATTCTTAACACCCTTAGTTGTAAAAACTGTAACTAGGATGCTAAATAAGAGCTACACAGAACAAACCTAACACATCAAAATGAGTTATGTGATCAAGTCCCAACATAAAATAGAAATTTTAGCCATAACTTACATAAAACAGCCATGTAGCAATTCTATTTCCTGTCCCCAGCTCTTTGAAAGCATCTGGCTCATCTTTCTGTGAATAAAACACAGTGAATTCAATGGTGTAAAATTCAGTAAAGCAAATACTCCAGTGGCAACTGTACACAGTAGTAATATGTTGAAAAATATGCCAAAAACAGCCCCAAAATGTTCCCTAATAATGTCCAGTGTTCTATATACACCAGGCACTCAAATGCTTGTTGAATTAACTTGTATACCAGATATTTTTGATAAGACCATTGGGGGCAAAAACAGAATTGTTAGCCTGAACAAATGAGAGCCAATATCGCCTAAGTACAGATTTCTAAAAAATCAACACCTACAATTTTAGCTTCCAAAAAATAGTACATGAGAGCCACCTCTTAGCTACATTCATGAAGCTTATTCTCTGTGGGTCCAAACTTGCCTTGAAATTTTACTTTGAACTCACGACTCATTCAAGTATTTATTGTTATTATGATTGTCTGTCTTTTGGACTGTCAGCACTTTAATAAGGTCAGAGAATTCGTATCTAGATATTTAAATCTAAATTAAAATACAATATAATCTCTTGGCATTTATCCCATAAAAATGAAAATGTATTTTTCACACAGAAGTTTGCATATATCTTTATTTGTAATAGCCAAAAGTAAAAACTATCCAAATATCCTTCATGGGTGAATGGTTAAACTGTGGTACATCCATACAGCAGCAGAATACAATTTGAGCATCCCTAAAATAAAAAGCCAAAATCTGAAATGCTCAAAAATCAAAAACTTTTTGACTGCCAACATGACACCGCAAATTGAAAATTCCACAAAGTACTTGACACAAACTTTTGTTTCATGCACAAATTAAAAATATTGTATAATATTACCTTCATGCTATGTGTATAATGTATATATGAAACACAAATGAATTTTGTGTTTAGACTTGAGTCCCATCCTCAAGATATCTCATTATGTATACAGATATTCCAAAATCTAAAAATTCCTAAATCCAAAACACTTCTGTTCCCAAGTATTTTTTTGTTTTTTGGTTTTTTGTTTTGTTTTGTTTTTTTGAGACAGTGTCTCACTCTGTTGCCCAGACTAGAGCGCAGTGGCATCATCATAGCTCACTGGATACCTCAAACTCCTGGGCTCAAGTGATCCTCCTGCCTTAGCCTCCCAAGTGGCTAGGGCTACATGTGCACACCACCATGCCCAGCTAATTTTTTTTATATTTTGTAGAGATAGGGTCTTGCTATGTTGCTCAGACTGGTCTTGAACTCCTGGCCTCAAGTGATCCTCCCATCTTGGCCTCCCCGAAGTGCCAGAATTACAGGCATGAGCCATAGCACCCAACCTCCCAAGCATTTTGAGAAAGGGATATTCAATCTGTACTACTCAACAATAAAAAGAACACACTATTGACATATACAAGAACTTGGATGAACCTCAAGGGATATTGAGTGAAAAAAAAAATCTCAAAAGGGTACATACTATATCATTCTATTTATACAATGTTTGTGAAATAACATAATTATAGCAAAGAACAGATATTGGTTACTAGCAGGAACAGGAAGAAGCAGCTGTATACAGCTACAGGGCAGTACTGCAAAAGAAACTTGTGATGGTACAGTGGTCTATCTTGATTGTGGTAGTAGTTACACAAAGCTACATGTGTAATAAACTGCATAGAGCCACACACAGAAAGGCGTGCAAGTATAACTGGTGAAATATGAATAAGCTCTGTGGATTGTGCCAATGCCAAATTCCTGGTTTTGATAGTGTCCTATAGTTATGCAAGATATTAATATTGCAGGAGGCTAGGTGAAAGGTGCACGGGACCTTTCTGTGCATTTGTTTGCTACTTTCTATGAATTGATAATTATTTCAAAATCAAAAGCTAAAAAAATGCAATTTCGTTTTGTAATGTTAGGGCTTTAACTGTACAGTCTTTCACATCATTAAAGATCTTCACACATTTTTTCAATAACTGAATAAAGAAGGAAAAGAGACTAAAAATATATTCTTTGCAGGTCTACATAGAAAAAGAGTCTAGAACTTTGGAATTAAGCCAGTGAAGAGCTATATCACAATACAGTCAATGTTTTCATTCAAAAGAATACCCTTATTGAATAACGGTAATAGATCAAGAACTCTGTGGAAATATGTAGCACATTCCTTAGAATTCTATGTAATTATGATAAAGTTTAAGTTAATTAAGATTTGGCAATGCTATAATTTATAGCTGAATATATTAAAGATGTAAAAAAGAGACCAATAATTATTAGTCTTATGCCAAGAGGACTTGGCAAACATAAGCTTTTTATGAATTGCTTTAATATTACCTATCCTCTAAGCTTTCTACTCTCCAGTCTCTTTACATCTATGTTTTTTATCTTCCTGTCTCTCAAAATGCATTCTTGTAATTTCTTCCTATCTGTTGGCCAATTTACTACTTCATGTGTCTACAGTCTAAGTTAACCATTACTGTTTAAATTTCAACAATTTTTTCTGCCTAGTACTTCCATTTGCTTATTTTTTGAACATGCCAAATCATTTCAAGAGCTTATTTTTGTCCCATCTTTTATTTTTAAATATTGTATAGTTTTTTACGTTCTTTATCTGATAATTCCAGATTCTAAAATCCTAGGGATGGCTAAATTTGTTGGTTGCTTCAGTGTCACCAACGGTTTCTTATTACCAGTTAGTAATTTTTTAAAAATATGAGTGCATATTTAGCTGAGGTGTTAGAAATAGGATGTTTCTTTCCAGGGAGGATATGAGTTAGTTTCTGTCAGGTATCAAGGAGTACTCCCAAACTGAACCACTTTAATTTCTCCTCTTCCAGGGTAGTAAAAATTCAATTTCCAGATTTATGTGAGGGCAGGCCTATGCTTTAAAACTCCCAGAAGCCGCTCCCCATGCATACTATACCCCAGCCAGGATGGAAACAGCTTTCTGTAAGGTTCCAGCCTCAAAGCAGATTATTTTCAGACCCATTCTTTTTTTCACTGAAGGTGTAATCCTTCTGGAGATTTAGGTTTTATGCAGGGGGTCTCGGGTTCAGCAATCTACATTATGGCAGGTCCTCTCACAGAGCTGTTAATCCCCAAAGCTCTAGGTTCCTGGAGAACGTGCCTCCAGCCTCAGCTTTTTTGTCCTCCTTAACTCTCTAGGTTTAATGTCTAGGTTTTCCATCTTTGTTCGATTTGCCCTTGGGAATATCCTTTACTTTCTTCCAGGCTCAACAATGCATTTAAAAGTATCTTAAATACTTTTTATTGAGTATCTAGGTGTTTCTTGTTGTATTTGGAGCTGACCTTAATCTCTTTCCCTCACTGCAAAACTCCATTGCAGAGGTCCCTGTATCTATCACAATATCCCCACCCTCTCCTTGAATAAAGCCTGCCTTACCATCTTTAACAAGCATCACGAATAATTTTTTCTTTAACAATGTATTAATAATACATAAACTTCAGCAGATTTCTCACATTCTCCATTTCTGTTACTTACCCGTGCAAAGTCAAAATGAGGTTCATACTGTCCCCCAACTCCATAATTTGCTACCTGAAGGAAAGAAACAAAGCATAAATGAAAGAACTATGAAGATTACTACTCGAAAAATCTAGAGCCCCATTTTGGCCTCTTATATATCATATGTACATATGAATGAAAAGCAAAGTATTTAAAATCAACAAGAGTTCCTAAGAAAACAGGATGAAAATTATGGATAGCTACTAGGAGCTATTTTAGAACCCTTAGGACACATAATGGACAGCAAAGATGAAACAACCAAATAAATAAATAAAATAACCTTAGTTAATATGCTTTTCTTTAGCAAATGTTTGGGAGACATGTTTTTTTCCTAATACATAACACTAAAATTTGAGACTTCTATTATTTATTTTCACTAAATACCTTCCTTTGGGATTTAAAAAGGTTTCCCAAAGCCCCAAATGCTGGCAAATTCCCAATCTACTTTAATAAAAATCCCTTTTCATACATATTTTTTCCCTGCTAAGGTGAAAAAAGGAAGAAGTTAATACCAATTTAATTATTCCTGCTGACGGGCCTTAATAATTTCAGGTAGTTATGATAATGTGTAAGACAACAAAAGGAAGTAAAGAGAAATATTTGGTCTGAGTTCAGGTTCAACACTGCACTTGCAGCACTGGACAGAACATCCAGACAGAAAATCAACAAAGAAACAATTGACTTAATCTGAACTATAAACAAAATGGACGTGATAGATATTTAGAGAACGTTTCATCCAACAGCTACAGAATATACACTCTTAGCCTCAGCTCATGGATCATTCTAAGGGTAGACCATATATTAGACCACAAAACAAGTTTTAAAAATTTCAAAAAAATTGTAATCATACCAAGTATTTTCTCTGACCACAACAGAATAAAACTAGAAATCAATAACAAGAGGAACACTGGAAAATATACGAACACATGGAAATTAAATGATATGCTTCTGAATGACCAGTGGGTCAATGAAGAGATTAAGAAGGAAATTTAAAAAGCTCTCAAAACAAATGAAACTGAAAACACAACATAACAAAACCTATGGGATACAGAGAAAGCAGTAGTAAGAGGAACGTTTATAGATGTGCCTATATCAAAAAAATAGAAAAGCTTCAAATAAACAACCTAACGATGGATCTCCAAGGACTAGAAAAACAAGAGCAAACCAAACCAAAAATGAGTACAAGAATAAAGATGGGAGCAGGAATAAATGAAATTGAAAAAGAAGCTGGGGGCGGTGGCTCATGCCTGTAATCCTAGCACTCTGGAAGGCTGAGGTGGGAGGATCGCTCAAGGTCAGGAGTTCGAAACCAGCCTGAGCAAGAGGGAGACCCCGTCTCTACTAAAAATAGAAAGAAATTAATTGTCCAACTAAAAATATGTAGAAAAAGTAAGCCAGGCATGGTGGCACATGCCTGTAGTCCCAGCTACTTGGGAGGCTGAGGCAGAAGGATTGCTTGAGCCCAGGAGTTTGAGGTTGCTGTGAGCTAGGCTGACGCCACAGCACCCTAGCCCAGGGAACAGAACAAGACTCTGTCCCCTAGCCCCCAAAAAAGAAAAATTGAAGAAGAAATGTAAAGATCAACAAAACGTTGATTTTTTTGAAAAGATAAAATTGATACACCTTTAGCCAGACTAAGAGAAAAAGAGAAGACCCAAATAAATAAAATCAGAGATGAAAAAGGAGATGCTACAACTGATACTGCAGAACTCCAAAGGATCAATACAGACTACTATGACCTACTATATGCCAATAAATTGGAAAACCTAGAAGAAATAAATTCCTAGACACATTCAACCACGACTGAACCAGGAAGAAATCCAAAACCTGAATAAACCAATAACAAGCAACAAGATAGAAGCAGTAATAAAAAGTCTCCCATCAAAGAATAGCCTAGGTCCTGATAGCTTTACTGCTGAATTCTACCACATTTTTAAAGAAGAACTAATACAAATTATTCTTTTCAAACTCATCCAGGAAATTGAAGAAGAGGGAATTCTCCCAAACTCATTCTATAAGGCCAGTATTACCCTGATACCAAAACCAGACCAGGACACAACAAAAAAAGAAAACTACAGGCCAATATCCCTGATGAACATAGATGCAAAAAACCTCAACAAAATACTAGCAAACTGAATCCAACAGCATATCCAAAAGATCACGCACCATGAGCAAGTGGGATTTATACCAGGGATGCAACAATGGTTCAATATATGCAAACCAATAAATGTGATATAACACATCAACAAAATGAAGAACAAAACCATATGATCATCTCAATGGTTAACAGATAAAATAGGTTACTAGATATAAAAGTAAAGTTAGAACAGTTCGACAGAAGAAATGAGCCCTAGTGTTCTATAGCATAGTAGGCTGACTGTAGTAAGAATTTATTGTATATTTCAAAATAACTAGAAGATTTAGAATGTCCCAACAGAAGGAAATGATAAATGTTTGAGGTGATGGATATCTTTAATTACTCTGATTTGATTATTTACACATTGTATGCATATATCAAAATATCACATGTACCTCATAAATATATACATAATTATTATGTATCAATAAAAACAAAGGAGAAGACCATGTATTCTGACAAAGATGGAGTAGGATGGCATCAGACTATATCACTGTAAAACACATGCACACAAACAACAAAAACTAAAACAAAACAAAAAACTTATCTAGAAAAAGTGAATTAACTACCATTAAATAACAGTACATTTTGGTCTTTTGATAAATTGAGAGTATATTATTTAAAGTTGAAAAGAAGCAAAAGTATATCACCTTCTAATTATCTTATTAATTTATGAGCTGCATATTCAGTACATTTGTGTTAGAATTTTGCAATCAGAAAGACTATGATGATGGCATTGGGTTTTTTTTAGTGCACATTTTGATAATCTAAAAAAATATAATGCAAAAATAGGACTCAGAAATATTTTTAAAAAGTATTTCTCTATAGGAAAGGACTGAGAAATAGTAAGCAATGTTTGACATAGCTTGAAGGCTAAGCTATTTCTTTTCTCTGGTTTATGGGCCTATGCTTATTTTCTACTACTGAAAATAAATGAGATTATTACATGTTGATTTTATGTTTATTCCTTATAACATTACTATATATTCCTGTTTACTCAAGCTATTTTGAGTCAAGTTGTGATTATGATGGAGTGGAAAATGATTACAGGGAACAGCTGCTTTTTATGACAATTTATAGACATAGCAGTAGAAAAAGAGAAATGATGGAAAAAAGTAGTCCTTTGACTCATTATTACAAATAAAGGAAAAACTGTTAAGAAAATGAAAAGAAAAAAATAAATTATGGCCAGGCATGATGGCTCACGCCTGTAATCCTAGCACTCTAGGAGGCCGAGGCAGGTGGATCGTTTGAGCTCAGGAGTTCGAGACCAGCCTGAGCAAGAGTGAGACCCGGTCTCTACCAAAACAAAATAGAAAGAAATTAGCTGGACAACTAAAGATCTATATATAAAAAATTAGCCGGGCATGGTGATACATGCCTGTAGTCACAGGTACTCGAGAGGCTGAGGCAGAAGGATTGCTTGAGCCCAGGAGTCCAGGGTTGCTGTGAGCTAGGCTGATGCCACGGCACTCTAGCCTGGGCAATAGAGTGAGACATACATACATACATAAATAAATAAATAAAATCCACCCTGGCCACATGACAGGTAAACTGAAGCTAGGGGGAAGGAAAATAAAATATAATGTACTTCATAAATATTAGAGCTGTATATTTTATCATTTCTCTATATGCTTATACTCAATAGTAAGAGTTTTTCACGTTTTGACAAAAAATTTAAAGGTCACACTATAATCATAATTTTTCCCTGTGATTATTATCATTGCTTTCCATGGTTTCAGCTTATAGGGTCACTTTTACAGTCTCAACTACCATGAAAATCAAGGACTGCCTGTTCAGTATCAGGAAATCTCATCTGAAGCATCTCTTAAAGTAGAAAATTAAGGATAATGTGATTACCTACCTGTAATTCCTCTGCTGTGGAAACATCTAGTCCAGTTAGATCTTGTATTCTCATATTGATTCGAGACACCACAGGGTTTTCATAACCAGAGAGCCAGGCACTAAGAAGATAATATTAGTTTTACTGATAATGTTTCATTACATTAAGACTAATAGCTGTTATTTTAAGAGCCATAATATATAGTGCAATAAACCTTAATCTAAAGGCATTTAGCTGATTTTCTTGTTTGATATGATCTTTACTAACCGATATTGTAGTTTTTAAAAGCTGTCACATTCTAGACAGTAGAATGGAAAAAAGACTAATCTCATTTATTATAGAGTTTCTATGAAAACAGTTGGATTAATATAAGGAGGCTATTTAACACAATGACTGCCACATTAAAAAAAAAATTTCCTATGGCCATGGTGTTTTATTAAAACAAAATGATCCCTTGTGGGAGGCCGAGGCGGTGGATCGCTCAAGGTCTATTTGAAACCAGCCTGAGCAAGAGTGAGACCCTGTCTCTACTAAAAATAGAAAGAAATTAATTGGCCAACTAAAAATATATAGAAAAATTAGCCGCGCATGGTGGCGCATGCCTGTAGTCCCAGCTACTTGGGAGGCTGAGGCAGAAGGATCTCTTGAGCCCAGGAGTTTGAGGTTGCTGTGAGTTAGGTTGATACCACAGCACTCTAGCCCAGGCAACAAAGTGAGACTCTGTCTCAAAAAAAAGGAAAAAAAGAAACTAGAGCCTTTATAGATTGCTGGTGGGAATGTAAAATGGTACAGCCACTTTGGAAAACACTTTGGTAGTTCCTCAAAATGTTAAACATAGTTACCAAATGACCTAGCAATTCTACTTCTAAGTATATACCCAAGAGAAATGAAATCTATGTCCACAGAAAAACTTGTACAAATATGTTCATAGTAGCATTGTTAATAGCCAAAAAGTGGAAACAATGCAAATGTCCATCAATTAATGAATAGATATATAACATGGTATATCTATAAAATTAATACTATTGTGCCATAAAAAAGAATGAGTACAAATATATGCTACAACATGGATGGAACCTTAAAAACATTGTATTAAGTGAAAGTAGCCAGATGCAAAGGGCCACATGTGACAAGTTTCTACTCATATGAAATATACAGCATAGGCAAATCAATAGATATAGAAAGTAGAGTAGTGGTTGCCAGGGGATGGGGTTGGGGGAAATGGGGAACGACTCCTAATGGGTACATGATTTCTTTTTGGGGTAACTAAAATGTTCTGGAACTAGATATTGGTGATGGTTACACAACAGATTTTTAAAAAACTGAAATGTATTCTTTAAAAGGATGAATTTTATGGTATGGGAACTATACTTAATTTTAAAAGGCACCCCCAAATTCAACTATATCCCCCTTTTCACATATGCTTTTCCTTAGTCTATCAGCCTGTTTTTTTCTACACTTCCTCCTCTCATTAAGCTTTCATTTCATGGTTCATCATTCTAGCAACATTTTCTCTAAAAGCCTAAATTCAACTGTCTGGCAAAAACACAATCGTGAATGAACTTCTTTGCTCCAAGCTTGTATCTGTGTCACCAAACCCTATCTGAGTCACAAAATAGGGCAGATATGTTCCATGTAAAATTCATTAACACCAACTTCAAATGGGCCCTCACCATTACTTCCTCTTCCACTCTGCACCCTAATCCACCTGAGCCTGCCCCTCACTCAGCAGATGGTATTATCTCCTACTTCATAGAGAAAATAAGTATCATACAACTTACTCACATTTGCATCTATCTGCTCCTTCTAGTTCATTCTATTAATAATTCCTATAGAGATTTCTCTCCATTTTGTAAGGCTAATTCTCTGCCTTAGATTCTATATCCCCTGCCATCTCAGGAACCATAAATCAATGACTAACCCTTCTTTCTCTTATATAATCAGCTTTCCTCTCTTACTAACTCTCCTCACAGCTTTTAATTAGGCTTAAGTCTCTCCCATTAATAAAAATTAATTTTTTCCCCTCAACTCTCTATCTCCCTCCAGCTACCAGCCTCTTTCTCCTCCCTCTTCAAGCCAACTTTTCTCTGAACTCATTCTAATCTAGCTTTAGTCCCTTATCGTTCCATCAAAATCACTCTTGCTTATGTCATCCATAACTGTACTTTGCTACTAAACCAATAACATTTTCCAATTCTCGTTGTATTTGTTCCTTCAATAACATATGACAAACATTCATCCTTCTGGAAACTCTCTTCCTCAAACACTCATTATGCAGGTATTCCTTCAGTGTCTTTGGCTGCTTTGTCTCAGTCTCCCTTATAGTCTCCAGCACTATATTATGCCTCCCCTCAGGGCCCATTTCCTCAAGAACATGTTTCCTTTATCCCTAAGGAACTAGGGATCTTCTTCCTGACCAAAGTATTCTTTTTCACTTTGCAAAGTTAAGACTTTGAATATCACCTTAGCACTTCTACACAGAAAATGGATATGTAAATAAGTATATGCACACACACACACACATTACTATTTTAAAAAATAGTTTTACTGAAATCAGTCCACAAGATCAAAAAGGACCCAAATATATCTTTCTCTAAATTGGATGTGGGATGCATTGCAGGTTGTTTAGTTTCCAAAAAAAAAAAAAGATATATATATATATATATATATATATATATGAGGAGGAGGAGGTGAAGAGTATGTTTTTACTAATCACAATATGAAATTGACATGACATCCTATTAGAATTAAATCAGAATAATACTGTTATAAAATTTACATTTCTCATATCCATTTCTTTCTCTTTTTTTGAAACTAAACATCCTACTAAGTATCTCACATCCATTTTAGAGAAAAATATATTTGGATCCTTTATGATCTTGTGGAGTGATTTCAGTAAAATCATTTTTTAAAATAGTAAGTAACAACATAATTTCTTAAACTGTGCTAAGAAGTTGACAGAAAAGCAACTATAACATAAAATCTATGATGGATAACAACTGCAGGATCTGGACTATTTTATGAAACACTGAGAACCACATTTCTATTTCAGCTGTTACATCAATGAACCTTTTTCCTTAGAGTAAGGCAATTTTTTGCTGGCAGTGCAACAACGATTCTCAAGTTTCTTCTTAAATAACATATACTCAATTGTTCAAGACTGAAGTAAATTTTCTTTCCAATTTTGCTCTTTTTTAGTACGAACAAATATTTAGTACAATATTGAGTACAAGCAAATGTCTTTTGTATACTGGTAGGAAAATACCGTGAAATGAAGCTTTGTAATTTTCTATTTCCTCACAATTATATAGATGCAGTTAATTACAATTAGGAGTAATCCCTTAAATACTTTCAGTTTTTAAAATAGCAAGGCTTCTGAATAACTTTTCAAAACTAGCTTTCCATTTTGGTAAGCTCATAAACTTATGACACATTTGATCTGTGTTAGTACTTTATTGACTATAATTTGCCCTCAATAAGGGTTAGTGATATAGTATCAAGTAATTTTAACATGTACAGGTAATAGATTTTGAAATTAATTTCCACTTCACTGAACTAAGATCTTTCTTCCACTTATATACCTGTGGAAGGTAATCTGAACATACACATATATATATTTGCATTCATATATGTATGTATAGAGTTGACACCTGAACAATTTCAAACAAAGTTTGAACTACGTGAGTCCACTTACATGTGGAAATCTTGGAATGCAAAACTGTATATATATAGAGGGCCGACTTTTCCTAGATGTGGGTTCCACGGGGCCAATTGTGGGACTTGAGTATGTAAGGATGACAGTCCTGGAACCAATCCCTCCATGTACACTGAGACACGACTGTATGTGTATTTTTAAAGTAAGTTACTTTCACCGTTAGAATAAAACTAGACTACGGGGACAACCCTGAGCAAGTCTGGTCTTCCTTAGAAATCCTCAAGGTTGAAGAGGGCAGGTGCAGTTCACTGAAGGATACAATGAAACTATAGTCTTCTCATCATCCGTTAGTCCCACATTGCCATGTCTCACCACCACAGCAATGTGCACATCTGCTTCCTCAGCAGCACTTGCCTCTAGAGTGTCTGTCAGAAACACAATACTGTTGGTTGGACACCCAATGCTGTTTGCAATCTTTCATTAATTCTCACTTTCAGGCCGGGTGCAGTGGCTCACGCCTGTAATCCTAGCACTCTGGGAGGCCGAGGCAGGAGGATGGTTTGAGCTCAGGAGTTCGAGACCAGCCTGAGCAAGAGTGAGACCCCGTCTCTACTAAAAAAATAGAAAGAAATTAGCTGGACAACTAAAAAATACATATATATATATATATATATAAATTAGCCAGGCACAGTGGTGCATGCTTGTAGTCCCAGCTACTCAGGAGGCTGAGGCAGGAGGATTGCTTGAGCCTAGGAGTTTGAGGTTGCTCTGAGCTAGGCTGATGCCATGGCACTCTAGCCCGGGCAACAGAGTGAGACTCTGTCTCAAAAAAAAAAACTCTCACTTTCAACTTTGTGCCCAATCTTGGTATCAAAGTAATCATCAATAAGCTCAAGAATATCTCCCTCTGCAGAATACCTAACTAATAGTTTCTGTGCCTCTACACTCCCTGGAGAATAGATATACACTTTCATTCCAGCCTTTCTCCATTTCCTGAATGCTGGAACTACATCTTCAAAGAATGCTGCCTTCATATGCCCAGCTATGAATGCTGCCCTCCATGTGTGGCCCTGAAGCTGTTTCAGCACCATGGTCTTTCTGTCCAGAGACATCTACCAGAGTTATCTACCACAGCTTGGGCCACCTGTAGCAGGTCATCTGCCCCATTGCAGGGATCAGAACAGCCCCATCCTGGTGGGAATCCTCTTCAGCTTATTTCCTAAAAGGATTGATGTCTTTCAAAAATGAAGAAGTATCTTGGTCTGCAGATACTCTTAACATTTTCTTTGATGTAAAGAAATAAGATGTTCTTCATGAAAGTAATTGACCTTTGTATATGTAACAGGATCGAACCAGCTGCTAGATGCTACTACAGGAATCAACCTAATGATCAGAAGGGTGAAGGATGGTTACAACTACATTTTGAGAACTGTCCTGGGCTTCTCACACCCTCCAAGAATCTCAGAGTTGGCAAGTGCCTGCAGCCCAAAGCGCATCAGGAAGAGGCCACTTCTGAGCACCCAGATGTGGAGAAGACAGTTGCCCCTAATATGCTTTTACGGTACTATATATCCTTCCTTTGTAGCATATATCACAGTGATAGTTTTACATTAATATGTTATTTGAGTACAGTAAGCCACTTTCATTTGACTACTATAATACTAATAGTTCCAAATATATATATATTCTGCCTGTTTCTACTAACCACTATAACCATAGAACCTATAATGCCTGGCACATAGTAGATACTTAGTAAATATTTGCTGAATGAATGAACGAATCCTAAAGACTTCTTAGAACAAATCTAAGATTTATCCTATTTTACCAAAATTATTTGCCTGGTGATCTCCTCCAAATTTATCAGGACTGGCTGAGGAAAATTCCTCAGTGTAACAGAAATGGGAAGAAACAAAGAATGTTATTGTAAAGAATATGGCTGATAAATATATTAGGAACTAATTTCTCTCAATGCCGACCGAGTTCCTGGTAGGTCAATGTACCATTCACTCTGGGGTGATGAAAATATTCTTTGGGAGGCCGGGCATGGTGGTTCACACCTGTAATCCTAGCACTCTGGGAGGCTGAGGTGGACAGATTGCTCAAGGTCAGGAGTTTGAAACCAGCCTGAGCAAGAGTGAGACCCCATCTCTACTAAAAATAGAAAGACATTAATTGGCCAACTAAAAATACATAGGAAAAAAAAATTAGCCGGGCATGGTGGCGCATGCCTGTAGTCCCAGCTACTTGGGAGACTGAGGCAGAAGGATCACTCAAGCCCAGGAGTTTGAGGTTGCTGTGAGCTAGGCTGACGCCATGGCACTCACTGTAGCCCGGGCAACAGAGTGAGACGCTGTCTCAAAAAAAAAAAAAAAATTATTTGCGGTAATATATATGTTGTACAATTGATTGTGATGATGGTTGCACAATTCTCTGAATATACTAAAAGCCAATGAATTATATGCTTTAAATGAGTGAACTGTATATGTGAATTATATCTCAATGCTATTTTTTAAAGAAAGGTTTATTATAAAAATTTCAAAAAATATAAGTATATGAAGTCCCTTTCCTAGTCCCACTCCTCACAGATAAACACTATTAACTAATATGTGTTATATATCCTGTCAACATTTTTTCCCTGTGTACAAAGAGAATTTTTCTAAAAAAAAAAAAGAAAAAGTAATGTACCCACCCTCCAATCTCCTACCTCCATATACATATACACTTTCTTTCCAAGTCAATCCAATATAGTACTACCTCATTTTTTAATATTGTGGTAAAATATACATAACATAAAATAAACCATTTTAACTTTTTTTAAAATTACAGTAAATATCCATGACATAAAACTTAACATTTTAACCATTTTTTCATTGTACAATTAATTGGTATTAAGTACATTCACAATGTTGTACAACCATCACCACCATCCATTTCCAGAACTTTTTCATCACCCCAAACAGAAACACTGTACCCACTGAAGAATAATTCCCTGTCTCTCCCTCCTCTCCCCACAACCCTTGGTAACCTCTATTCTACTTTTTAGCTGTATGGGTTTGCCTAGTCCAGGTACCTCCTATAATAAAAATCATATATTTGTCATGTCTGGCTTATTTCACTTAGTATAATGTTTTCAAGATTCATTCATGTTATAGCAAGTATCAGAATTTCATTCCTTTTTAAGGCTGAATAATAGTCTATTATCTGTATATATCACATGTTTTCCATTCATCTGTTGATGGTGGACATTTGGGTTCCTTCCACCTTTTGGCTATTGTCAATAATGATGCCATAAACATTGGTGTGAAAGTATCTGATTCCTCACTTTCAAGTCTTTTGGGTATATACCTAGAAGTGGAATTGTTGCATCATAAGGTAACCCTATGTTGAGAGAGAGAGAGAGAAACAAAGAAAGAAATTAGCGAGGCATGGTGGTGTGTGCCTGTAGTCCTAGCTACTTGGGAGGCTGAGCCAGGAGGATCACGTGAGCCCAGAAGTTCAAGGTTACAGTGAGCTATGATTGTGCCACTGCACTCCAGCCTGGGCAACAGAGCAAGACCCTGTCTCTAAAAAAATAAATAAATAAATAAATAAGACTCTTCTTAGTTGAAGAACTACATTCATCTATAACATTTTATTCATCTAGATCCCATCTTTAACAAACTATTACTGTTAATCTGTCTTCGATGACATTATTGTAGACCTTTCAGATAGTCCAAGAATTTAGCTCTAATTGACATTGTTGTAACACTGCTAAAAATTCAGTGGTGACAATTACCCTGTAATATGTTTATAGTCCATTCTTCTAGGACCTGGAAGTTTTATTTCTGCATTAAAATTAAATCATCAGAAATCAGGATTTCTTTCTTCCAGTATTTGGTGCTTTAACTAAGTTAGTTATACCATTTACTTCAGTATGAAAAATCATTTGAAGATCATTTATCTTTTGTACAGCTATAATTTAAAATGTCAACTAAGTTATACAAATGTTTTTCCCATAAAACACAATTTAGTGCTAGGAGAAAAAAATTCTTTCTTCAAATAACTTTATGTATGTCCCTTTATTCCATTAAAAACTAAATAGGCTAAAATATCTACTTTTTCACATTAATGACAGGCCCTGAGAGCAAAATTGTACATTCAATTAGAGTAATATTTCTACATTTTTCCCTTTTTAATTAAAAAAAGCTATTAAAAAAACTTTATTATTCTTTTCACACGATTTTTTAACATACCACTGGAATGCTTTGAGTAAGGAACAATATCCTCACACTGCATGGCAATATTTCTAATACATAAGGAAGTCATGTTCAAGTAAATAGATAATACCATTTTGAAAGTTTTGAAGATTATTATAAAACCTCCAGTAATATTAAGTCTAAGTAATATAATTTGAACATTATCACTACCTTCTTCTTTTAACCCAACACAGATGTAAAAATTAACATTTTCCAATTAGCTAATATAAAACCACTATGTGGTTTTTTTGCAAAGATAATTCAGGGCCCAGAGTGCCAGAGGGCAAATTTTCCAATAATTCTTTTCTAAGTGCTTGATGGTTAACAAAGGCTAATCATCTAGACTGGGAATTTATCCAGTCCCTTTGCTTCTTGGTGGGATAATTATGCAGTAACAGTGTAAATCCATCCATTTCAGTTATCTCAGTCTGAGAACCACTGTTCAACCCATTAGAGGGTAGTGTTGTTGTTAAGTCATGCCAATTGAATAAAAAACTGAGCTAGGCCAGGCAGTGCACATCTATAATCCCAGCTACTTGGGAGGCTGAGGTGGGAGTATTTCTCCTGAGCCCAGGAGTTTAAGACCAGCCAGGGCAACATACCAAGATCCCATCTCAAGAAAAAAAACTGAAATCATTCAAAACTATTTGTATTTGTTTATATATTATAAAAATATTATATTTTAATACTTATTTGCTCCTTAGTAACATGGCTAAGTAAAATCTTAAGCATAAATATATTGTAAACATATTACATTTATATCATAAATACCATATTGTAGAAAATCATTACTTCAGAGTAAAAAAATGAAAACCATTTCCCCACCAGAATCAAAGAAGCTTTTTCTATTACTCTCAACAAATTATTGTTTATTTGCATACATCATTATTTATATTACTTTAACTGGACTTTGAGTTCACCTAACTAAACTGTCTTAAGGCACAAAACTTAATGTTTACCTTTTAAAAACTTAAAATTCCATTTCTCTGATCTAGCCAAAATTGTTAGGTTTTTCCATTAACAAATTATAGTAAATTTTGTTTGTTTCTTTTTAATGTTGAAAAAACAGGGACAACTTGCCAAAAGTTAACAGATGGTCAATAACACAAATAAAAACTTTTTTTAAACAGAAAAGGATTTCCACACATATTTTGCCAAAGAAAAATTCTATTTGCTGGGATGCTGGAACAAATTTTTACTTCCACAAAAGATGATGCAACCCTTTAGAAATTTCTCAAAATACAGATATTAGAAATTCCCTTCTGAATCTTTCCAAATACAGATGTTCCCAGACCAAAAGGGATTAAATTAACTAATATCAGATCACAAATTTTCTTCCATTTTGCATTTGAGATGCCTTTTCCTTATTGTCTTATGATTTAAAGGGAAACATAAATGGTTTATTTCACTTGAGGGAGTCTTCAAATTGAGATTTACAGTGATGGGTAGAAAATGTCTCAATATATCTATTTAATTCTCAGAATAGTAAAAACATTTTATTTATTAAAATATAAAATATGCTACATATTTAATGGGGCAAATTCTTTAACAGTGAAGACTCATCTCCCAATATATATTTTTTGTTTTTATTAATAAAAGGGTTTTGCTGAGCAGTTTTGTCTAGAAGACTAAAGTCACTGTTCTATGGAATTCTTTTTTCACTAGGTTGTTTCAACACATACACATATACATACATACACACTGCATATTTTGCCAAGACTGAATGAATTTATTCTGGTGTTACAGTGTTCCAATGCTTCTAATGCTACTGGCTAAATGCCTTCTGCTGCCATTTATAATGTATAATATAAAGTATGGTGGTGCATTTCTCAAAAATCCTGAAGCTGCTTCTAAGAGCTATAAAACTAGAATACTTAAAAAATAAGTTTGAAATATTTAATTTTTAAGAAAGATAAGTTTTGTATATAACCTTCCAACAGTATTTTGACTTGCTGGTAACAGTCTATTGACTCTGTGGACTGAATATTTCTTCAAAGGTACAATGTATATATATAAAATTTCCAAAAACTGTCTTCTCAAACACTGATTTCATGTAATTTTGTTTTATATGCTTCCTAGAAGCATCTAAATCTGGAAAATTGAGGTACTTACAAACTTTATGACAGTAAAAATGTCTAAAACCAGGCAATAATCTGATGAAATATTTAACAGCTTAAGTTTATCTTTCTTGAAAAGAAGACATAAGTTTCTGTAATAGAATGGAAAATTAGCTTAAGCCTAACTTTAAAGTGGGGTTAATTACAATGCTCAGAAGCAGTATAAATCATAACTCAAAATACGTCTATTCAAATTAGCTTCTGCAAATTCTTACCATCTATTACTGTTCCTTAAGGATAATTGCTCCTATGATTAAAATCGAAATCAAAACATAGGCTGGCATCTCCCTTCTCTTTCTTTGGGATGCCATGCCATCTCTCTGCTCTCCTCCCCCCACCCCTTTTTCTCTCTTTCTCTTTCTCTCTTCCACCTAAAATAAACTTTTTTACTTTAAAAAAAATCACATTATAGAAAATTTAAATTTTCTTCATGTCTTCTGATGGGGTTCAAGATACTACCCCCAAATATGGCACCTTAGCATTTGAGAAAACAGCAGAAGCAGAAGGTCTCTCTGAACTTCTCCCATTTTTCTACCCTTAAGCAGGCCGTGAAAGAATTCTCTGACCTTCCTCTAAAAGTAGGTCATAAGACTTTCAGTGCAGGGTTACCATCCTTATACCCAGATGAAAGGAAACTCTTTCATCCTTAAAGACACAGAGACATCAAGAAGTATCTGAACAAACAGGCCTTGCTAAGTTCTCTCCAGTTTATTACCATTAGATCACATTCCCTTTGTCTAATCATAGTTCTGCCTGTCCACTCTTCATCACCTAGCATAAAAATACACAGGTTTCCTTGTTTCTTTGAGTCTTCATTTTTAAAGGCTTCTGTGTCATATAAAATTTATATTAAATAAGTTTGTATGTTTTTCTCTTGTTAATCTTTTGAGTTTTTTTGTTGTTGTTTTTTTTTTCCTGAGACACAGTCTTGCTCTGTTGCCCAGGCAAGTGCCATGGCATCAGCCCAGCTCACAGCAACCTCACACTGCTGGGCTCAAGTGATCCTTCTGCCTCAGCCTCCCCAGTTGCTGGGACTACAGGCATGTACCACCATGCCCACCCAGCTAGTTTTTTCTATTTTTAGTAGAGACAGGGTCTCTCTCTTGCTCAGACTGGTCTTGAACTCCTGAGTTCAAGCCTTACCTCCTGGAGTGCTAGGATTACAGGTGTGATCCGGTGTGTTTACTGCGCCCAGCCTCTCTTGTTACTCTTCTGTTATATGGGTCTCAGCCATGAGCCTAGTGATGGGCAAGTAAAAAACCTCTTTTCCCCTACACTTACTGGGGCAAAAGGGCAAGTGGTGGTATATAAGAACAGTTAGAAAACCAAGATATGTATATGGTGACATTTAAGGTTAATATATGAAAGACATATGGCTTTGCCCAAAAAAGAGTAAGAAAATGTTGAATCAACTCATTCTGTCCAGCCTTCATAGTACTTTTGGTATGACAGCAATAATCCTCAAAATTTTTTTTGAGTACCTCTTAAAAAGCCTGTTAAAAATCTAAGTACTTCTTTGCAGTTTTTTAGTTGACAGTTAAAATTTTTCCTAATAACTTAGTTTCAAATTATTTAATTCTGTCATACTGAAAATATTGGCAATTTCTGGAAAATGAATACTTTTTAAATGTATCCAAGTGGAATCTAAATACCATCGTGATTTGATGTCAACAAGCATCCACTAAAAAAATACATGAACAAAGTATTTTTAATACTTGGAAATTTTACATATTTTTCCTTTTCTTGATCTTACATTTTCATTCTATTCTTATCCCAGAACAGTAATTCTCAAAAGGCATGGATGGAGTGGTAGAGTCATAAAGGTGGTGGTGGGGATTTTGCCTACCAGGGGACATTTGGCAATGTCTAGAGACATTTTTGATTGTCACCCTTGAAGAAAGGGTGCTTACTAGCATCTAGTGGGTGCCAGAGATGCTGCTAAACATCCTATAAAGCTCAAGATGGCCCTCTACAACAAAAAATTATCTGATTCAAAATGTCAACAGTGCTGAGGTTAGGAAACCTTGTCCTAGAGTAATACATTTTTATGCTTGAAAGTCTTTTACTCCTCATCTTTTTATACTTCTCTATAATAAAAAATATTTATATAATTTATAAAAATATAAATTTCCTATAAAAGTCTTTGTTAAAAGTATCTTCTGGATTGAGTTATTGCAATTATTATTCATATACATTAATCTAAATAACATGATTTAAACAATCATTATCAAACACAAAAAAGTGGGCCAGGCGCGGTGGCTCACACCTGTAATCCTAGCACTCTGGGAGGCCGAGGCGGGTGGATTGCTCAAGGTTAGGAGTTCGAAACCAGCCTGAGCAAGAG
>CAUYRT010052927.1:0-20346 GCA_963574885.1 Lepilemur ruficaudatus
TATATGTATATACATATACACACAATGGAATACTATATAATCATAAAACATAATGAAATCTTGTCATTTGCGGCAACATGAATGAACCTGGAGGACGTTATGTTAAGTGAAATAAGTCAGGCACAGAAACACAAACACCACGCGATTACACTAATGTGGAATCTACAAGAGTTGATCTCAGAGGAGTAAAATAGTAATTGCTAGAGGCTGAGAAGGGTAGAGAGAAGAAGGGGAAAAGGATAGATTGGCAAACAGGTACAGCTTTACAGTTAGACAGGAAGAATAAATTTTGGTATTCTATTACACAGCAGATTATCTATAGCAAATAATAATGTAGTATATATTTCAAGACAGCTAAAATATTTTGAATGGTGTCACCACAAAGAAATGATAACTGTTTAAAGTGATGGATATGGTAATTACCCCAATTTGATCATTATGCCCTTATACATGCATTGAAACATCAGCCTGTATTTCATAAATATGGGCAGTTAATATGTGACAAGTATAAGTTAATTTTTTTAAAGTAAGTTTATTTTTGAGAATTGGGAAGTTTCTTTAACTTAATTATCTGAGCTTTCATTAACTGCCTTCACTTTAGCATCTTGCATCCAGTAAATGTTTTTAGACAAAAGACGTTTAGGGAATTACTGCTCCCACATTTCATGCATAAATATATGTAGACTATGACTCAAGATCCTTAGCTTCTCCTATCTGAATTTTTTGCTAAAATGAAACTAATTAGACATTTCTAAGAATTGAGTCTTGATAATAAAGACAGAAAAAAGTTTTATTTATTATAAGAGCACTACATTGATATAGAGTATTTTATGCTACTTAGACTCCAAGTATTTGTCTTGTTCCTACCTTCTATCAACTGTGGTAGTAAAGGCTAAGCAAGTAAAATTTTTAGAAAATTGCTAATTTATATCAATCAAAATACTGAAGAATATAATTAGAAATGAATTTTATGTGTGTATTTTATTATTACAATGTGTTTATCTTATTAATTCAAATATTGACATGGAACACTTACTAGAGATTTTTCCTCCAACATGGTAGCATGGGTGACCACATGTATTTTGTGTGTGTGTGTGTGTATGTGTGTGTATGTGTCAATGCTTATGGGAAAATCCAAACTTTAAGACTCAATAAAGGACACTGAAGGGCCAGATAACATTTAGCATAGGTAGGTAAAGAAATGTAATGTCTTTGTAGGAAAGAAATGAGTCACTAAGTCAGAGTCTCTCACCCTTTTCTCAGATATGAGTCAGTTCTTAAACTTAAGGTCCTTCAACAGCAGCTTAATTAGCTTGAGAATGGACTCTAGCATACTAATATAAAACCACAAATGTTTAGCATAATTTGTCTTCTATTTTCCTTTGACATGATCTGTAGACTTTCAAAGAGATATTTCTGTACAGGGGAAAAAGAAAGAGTCCAAACTTAAAGGAATAGATCCTGACTTTTAGATGATTGGATACAGTTCTGAGCTCACTCATATTCCTGATGACGCCAGATACCGTTGGGTTATCCAAGTGAGGCACATGATAAATGTACTTTGACCAGGGAACATTTCATACTCATTTCAGTGGAGCTTTGAAACCATCAAATTTTTTTTTTTTTTAATTCCTGTGTTTGTATTTGAAATAGATAACTTCAGTACCTAAATAATCCTCATGTAAATGTAGCCCAGAGGAAGAAGCAGCTAGTTACAAAATCTGGGTTACTTTACATAAAGCTCTGCAATGTGGTCTTCTTCTGGTTCACCAGATCCAATAGGGCATACATTTTTATGACAAATTCTAATAGGAAAATCACAGACATTTACAGCAGACATCACTGACAGCAATCGCCAATTCTCTGAATAACAGAGACAAGATTCAGGTTGAAAATGAATGCTTGTTTTACTCTGTCCAATATGAACTGTGTTGTCTGATTCATTCCTCTACAATGTTCGATGTGCCCAACAAAATTCCATTATTTAGTGAAAATGATATATCTGGAAAGTCAACAAGAAGTACAAATCAATCTAAATGCGCATTTATAGATGAATGGATAAAGAAAATAGGTGTGTAGACACACACACACACATACATATATATTACCCAGGTAACTATCTCAGCGTTCTGACCTGTTTTTTAACACACCATATTGCTGCTGTATAATGGCTCCACTGACAGTGATTCTGAAGAAAAGTGAAGATGGAGCATTCTTTTAAGGGAGGTAATTTCAAAATGAACCTCCTAATCAGCTATTAGAAAAGGAGATGATCTGATACACCCAGAAAAATGTTAATTGGGGATGCTATATTTTGGAGCAATAAGTTAGATTAAATTAACCAACACATTTAGATATGTTGTCTTCCATTATGAGCTAAGAGTGACCATTTTATTTTGACAATGCATAGATCAAAAATATGCTAATTCATACTTCTCTGCAATTTCTTCCTCTTGATTATTTTTTTTTTCTTTTAACAGGCTATTATTTTCTCAAGAGGATTTACAAGTAGCATTCACTGGACATGGCAAACCTTCAATTAACTGGCTTTCATGCAGTGTGTATTATTATCTCATTATCAAGTTGTCTTTTTATTCTTTTTTTTCACTCTTTCAAGTTATTTATTAATATTTAATGCAATTGGCCCATAAAAAATTTTCTTAATTATTTTAAATGACATTTTTGTTAGCACTAACACATTTTTCATGAATTTATTGTAGAAAAAAAATCAAGAATCCAATTTAAATTTGCTGTTCAAAAGCATGGATTCAAAGGAACAAGTTCTGATGTAGGAAACTGGCAAAACAAGTTCTAGTTTTATGTTTCTCAAATCTCCTTCTTAGAGTTTTGGTTTTCTTATCTGTAACATTTAAGAGTTATCTGGAAAGTATTTAATGTCTAATATTGTGTATTTTTCTTATGCTATTATATGTTTAAAATAATAAATGCTTTAGAAAATGAAATTTTAGCTAGTAATTGGCATTACATCTTTGTGAGTTCCTGCAGAAAATTTACTCCTATAGATATCAGTTTCTTAATCTCCAAAATGGAGTCAATGATTCTAAACCTTTTCTCTTTCAGAGTGTCTAAGAAGGGTTTTAGCTACAATTTTAATAGATATAACTTATTTTATATATCCAGATACCATAATTGATTTCCTGACTGATTTGCATAACCTTATATTCACATTCTAACATTTTCAACAGTGTATGATGTATGGCAACAACTTGCAGTAAGTTGAATGTGTGTCTGAATTAGTGAGTGCCGGTGCTGAAGCTACACCAGTGTCCCATGAAAAGCCATCCAATGAAACATATCTATGAAAGATGGAAAATATTTTAGGAATATACTTTTGAAGGCATGAGGGATTCTAAATCCACCCCCCAAAAAAGAATACTTTCTGGTTTCTTTGCGATTTTCGAGTGGCTAAAACCACACTCATTCTAACATTCTAGGGTTTTTTGTAAATGTTTCTAAACTCAGAATTCTAGTTACCTTATCAGTAATCAAGAATACTTGTTTTATAAAGTTGTTCATCCTCAGTAAAGAGCTCTAATTATCCACATTGTGAGCATTAGAGCACATGGCTTAAGTACCCAGGACTCCAGAGGATCCTTTTACACCACAATACAGGGGAGCAACTTAGTTACTGTCCTGGAGATAAAGTTGACAAGTATCTCTGGAACTGCTCGCCTCTGGTATTAAAAATGAAATATTTCCAAAGCTGTGGATACATAACTACTTCACAGTAAATGTGTGATGAAAAAATATAGAATGAATCTGAAAGTCATAGAAATCAGTTTTTTTTTCTTCTAATAACAAACATGTAAAACTGAAGGAACACATCTCGATTTGGGACTACATAGGTATTTTAGATAACTGCTTTAAAAAATGTTTGCTTTTCCATGAAAAGAATCTTACTGGGCATGATGTAGAATTTATAATTAACACTAAAAACAGATCAAAGCATGTGGATACCAAGGTAAGCAAACGTAGCTCCTAACTGTCCTTTCTAACTCTTGTCATCTCCAATTGTTTGACCACAATTGAAAAAAACAAGCTTTCCAATTTTTTGTCCTGCTCTGCCTTCTATGGTAGTAATAAGTTACTATTTATGTCTTTTGTCTCCCTTCTATATTCAAAGAAAACTAAATGGAATTATTGCTCATTCATGCAATAGCATCTAAATAAAATTTGGCACTAAAGATGACATGAGCAAACATACGTAACAGTGCTAGTGGTAAGAGATTATAATGCAATCAAAAATAGCAATTCTATTTTAAACCTCTTCATATAAATAGATAATAATTTTATAGAATGGAATGGCCATATTTTTATTTTTAATCATTATAGATACTAATAGTTGCACATAGTTTGGAGGTATATGCAATATTTTGATATAAACATACAATGTGTAATTATCAATCAGATTAATTGGGATATCCATCACTTCAAGCATTTATCATTTCTTTGTGTTAGGAACATTCCAATTCTACTCTTTCGGTGATTTTGAAATATACCCTAAATTATTGTTAACTATAGTCACCATATTATGCTACCAAACTCTAGATATTATTTCTCCTAACAAAATGTATTTTTGTAGTCATTAACCATCCCCTTTTTATCTGCTCATTCCCACCACCCTTCCCAGACTCTGGTAACCATCATTCTACTCTCTATCTCTATGAGTTCCAATTTTTTTTTAGCTTTCACATATTAGTGAAACACTTGATATTTGTCTTTTCATGCCTGGCTTGTTTCCCTTAATGGTCTCCAGTTCCAACCATATTGTTGCAAGTTATAAGATTTAATTCTTTTTTTGTGGCTTAATAATATTCCATTGTGTATAATTGTTAGGTAGATAGTGAGGGATTCTGGGTCTCCTAGGGATAAAACTGGGTGCTGTTGCCCCCATCTTGGCCCTGCCCAGCCCTAATTTTCCATACCTGGGGAAGGAGGGAATAACCTATGAATTTGCCAATCAGAACTTGGCATGCCAGCTGAAAAAGAATGCAAAGGACTCTCTATCCCATCGGTCAAGCAACATGAGTACCAGAAAGTCCAGAAAGTGACCTAAAACCCACATGTGTAGTTAAGGCTCAGGTCATGTGACTCCCAACTGTCCAATCAAAGTGGTTCCACGGTGATCTATGAACCTCAAGGGAAGTCCCTATCCAGACACTATAAAATAAGACACAGACCATAGCCAAGCTCCCTCTCTTTTTGTGCCCTTCCTTTGGCTCTCACTTTGTTGCAACAATGGGTCTGGTCATCATCTGTGGCATATGTGCCATGCTCTGTAAACCTACATCTTGCTTCTATCTTTCTCTCCTCAATAAACCTAATTTTTGTGCTTGCCTAACTTTGGTGTGTCTGGTCATTCTTCAGCCATGAGCGCACCAAGAATAGGTGGTTTAAAACTAAAACTTGACATAAGTACCACATTTTCTTTATTCATTCATTTGTTGAGGGACGTTTAGGATGATTCCATAGCTTGGCTATTGTGAATAGTGCTGCAATAAACATATGAATGCAGATATCTCTTCAATATGCTGATTTCCTTTCTTTTGGATATATACCTAGCACTGGAATTGCTGGGTCATATGGTAGTGCTATTGTGAGATTTTTTAGGAACCTCCATACAGTTTTCCATAGTGGCTGTACTAATTTACATTTTCACCAAAAGTGTATAAGTGTTTCTCTTTCTCCACATCCTCAGCAGGTTTGTTATTGCCTATCTTTTGGATAAGAGCCATATTAACTGGTGTGAGATGATATCTCATTGTAGTTCTAATTTGCATTTCTCTAATAATTAGTGATGTTCAGCATTTTTAAATATATCTGTTGGCCATTTGTATGTCTTCTTTCGAGAGTTGTGTATTCAGATCTTTTGCCCATTTTTAATTGGATTATTTGTTTTGTTTTATTGAGTTGTTTGAGCTTCTTATAGACTGATTATTTTTAATTCCTTATTAGATAGGTAGTTTGCAAATATTTTCACCCATTCCATGGGCAGTTCTTCACTTCGTTGATTGTTTCCTTTAATGTGCAGAAGTTTTTAGCTTGATGTGATCCCAATTTGCCATTTTTTTGCTTTGCTTGCCTGTTCTTTTACATTCTTACACAAAATGTTTGCCCAGACAAATGTCCTAAAAGCATTTTGCTTCATGTTAGTTTAAACAAAAGTTTTGAAAAGTTACCACTCATTGATTTACAAGTTAATAATGAAAGAAAAAGGAGAAATATATTTTAGGGCTTCCAGTTCCCTGATGCATTTAATGATAACCCACTGGTAAGTTTGTTATTTCAAGCAAGAAAGAATATATATGCAGTGATTATAAAAACATCCATAATGTAGATAAAGGTACTTAGTTCTTTGAATTCATCAATCAACATATTTTTGTAAAATAAATGTCATTCTTTCATTAAAAGTTGAATTGAGACTACCTGAATATGTTCAGTTCGCCTCATAACTTAGTAAAAATAGATATTAACCAATAAAGTCTACTAGTAGTTTCACCTAGTTTCACTAGTTTACGAAACTGAAAGAAAATCTTTAAATAGTTAATTCAAAATTACAATAAGTGATTTATATCAATGATCTTTTTTTTCCTTCGGGACAAAGATTCAAACAGGAACTAATATGCATAATAGGATATATTAAGATATTATGGTTATTCTCTCTATATATTTAATAGTAGAATAAGTTAGTTAAGATACATAAAAGTAAACTTACTTAACCTGAGACTGGCAGATCTACACTGACCTTCCTTTTAGCCTTTTGTACTCCTGACCCACTCTGAACAGATAATTTTCCTCAAACAGAGGGGGGAAAATAAAATTAATACTACTGAACCTCCCATAATTATAAATATATCCTAGGTGAATGTAGCAGTTCTTCTCTTTGCTACTCCCTATTTATTACTGTCACTTGTGATCTTTATCTAATCTACTCTTTTTTTCCCTAATACTATCATTTCACTTTTTTATATTTTCAATTTTTCTCTTCTTATATCATACTTGTGAATATATACAAAAGACAGACCTCCATGCCGTGCCTCTCCCTGGTCATGACCTTATTTCTTTTTTTTCCTTTTTATATCCAAGTTCTTTCACAAAAAAGACTCCACTCATTACCCATTCCATTTTATACATTCTGTAACACACAGCAAGCTGCCTTCCACTCAGAGCGATCCATTGGCAAATGACACCAGCGATCCCCTAATTCCTTTCACCAGATTCCTTCTTTTCAGTGCTCTTATTGCGTAGCTGCGTTATAGAATCGGGCACTTTAAACATCATATATATATACACATATATATATATATTCAAGAAATAGTCTCCTCCCTACTTATTTCTTTTTTCCTAACTCAATTTTTGTCCTTTTAAATTTTCTTTATAGATCCTCTTACATTCAGACCAATATAATGAGTCTGATTTTCCAAGAATCTAAATCCATATTCTCCCTGAATCATCTCATTTACTCTCCTGATGTAAAACAATAATAATATGATGGTGATTCATAAATTATCAGCTGTGTGTGGTCCAGATCTCTGACCTAGAAGTTTATATATGACCCAAATACTTTATATTCATTTTCTTATTTGAACTTCACATTACCTTTTAAACAAGGCACGACTATATATTTTCTCTTTAGAGATGAAAAGAAGTAATTGTACCATATCAAGAACTACTTATTTTCAGAGACAGGGTTGTGTGATGACAAAGCCTACATTCTTCATGTGACTAAGCACTGTCATGCTTCCCTTAAGCCCTACTGAGTGGTCATCGTTAACTAGAAGTTCCACTGGCATCTCAAAGTCAACATTTACATAATTTCATTTACCCCCAGGCTCCTAAGCCTTCACTACCTAGCCCTGTGAATGCTAAATGGTGTCAAAAGTAATGTCACATTTAGGCATAGTTGTGTTATCTGATGCCTGGACAGCACTAAAACTCATTAAAGCATCCCCAAAATCATAGCACTCTAACTCTCTTCACTCAACCTTTGAATTTATTAAGGAAATCACGCCTTCCTCTTCTATTTCCTCTCATTGTTAATGACACCCTGAAAAAACAATCCCCCAAACTATTATATCCCCTGATCCCTTATCTAAGCAATTGCCATAAACTATGATATTTCCTTATGTCTAATTCCTTATGTCTAATCAATTACTGTATCTTTTCAGTTTTAGTTACTAAATATGGTATGACTCCATCCTTTCCTCAGAGATTCCTGATTGTATTACTGAATACGTAAAATGAAATAACATAGTCCTTTGCCTCATTTAACTTATCTATTAAACAGGATAAATGTTAGCAATATCTATTTCCTTGAAAAAGGTTTGACAAGAATATGAATGCAATCAAGGCTTTTTGTTATACCTCTTTGGAAGATATGAAAAGACTTTGTTTATATCTCTCCAACTACTATAGAATTCCAGTTTTTATTTACATAAAATAAAATAAGTTGGAGGTAGATTTTCCTCTAAGAGAGATTTCCCCCAACATCTAAAAAGCTCCTTATTATATTTTGGCCAGGCTTACAAATAAAATTCTAAGTGTCTCCTGGAGTCAGATAATGGTCTTTCTCATTTCAAATTCTTTTCATATGATTTCCATAGTTCTGTCAAACACATGCAACTAGACATTTTAATATAACAAATATGATTAAAATGACTATTTCGTGTTAAAAGAAAAAAGTAAACTTTAGATTAAATATCCATTTTACTTTTATATAAATGAGACGTTCATATTAAAAAGTCTGAATTTAAAAAGATCCTTTAATTTTTGTTAATACATTTGGAAATTCACGAAAATCTTTTTTAGATTTGCTGGTGGAAATAAGATACATTTATAGTTATTTTAATGTATTTCAGAATTTTATTAGTAAGAATATAGACTCCTAATTATAAATTATAACTTATAATTACGTTTAGCTGAATAACTAGGATTTAAAGTGTTTTTTGAAAAACATTTCAAAATAATTTCTCTCTGGTTTTCTTTCAACATTTCCTCATACTCATCTGCTTAGCATTCTTTAGGTAACAATGCAGACTTGATTAGAGCAGACTAGATTATAATTTTCTCTTTGAAAGGGTATTTATGCTCATTATGTAAAAATTTTTGCTGTATTGCCTATTTATGATTATCTCTAATGGTTAGGCATTTGAACCTCCTGGATAGTTATCAGAATAATATGACTCTAATAAAAATGTAGTATATGCACAATCCAAGGAAGTTTGGAGTTCTTCACTTCTCACTTCTCTGCCAGGCTCCACCTCCAAGGAGTCTGACAGTTCTTATTCTATAAATTTCCTAGTAATTAATTTTGCATAAAGAATTAAAAAATATCTGACTAAACATTGATCTCCCAAGTTAAGATAGTCCCTCTTTAGAAAAGTTTTTTTTTTTCTGAGACAGAAAAACTTGTGAAATATTTAACAATGATATGACTCATTAGAAATTTTATAGTTAAAAATATACAACTAATTATACATCAGGGCCCTAGCTTTGTAGAGCTGTCCTCTCATCCTCATCTGAGCTATGACATGGTAAGTTCCTCTACTTCAACTCCCAGCATGACCTGTCAGATTTAGTTCTAAATTCTTTGAGTACTTTTGAAGAGGGCAGTGGAGGAGAAATGGGGATTTCAAAAAAACGATACTATCTCCATTGATTATCAGGATTTCTATGATTCAGAAATTCTTAGTGTAATAGTATTAGTAATAAATAACTATATTCCATACCACGATCATGATCTGCAAATTATATTCATGGACATTAAATCATGTGGGTATCACAATAATACTGAGAGCTGCATAGTACAGACATAGCTAACACCAACAAAAAATGTAGAAAGAAAATATAAAAGATGTTTAGTAACTTTAGTTGTAATATTTTGTAACAAATTAGTACATAGAAAGACCACACGTCTGTTTTCTTTTTTTAATAAAATATTTCCACTATCCTATGCAATATCTCAGCTATTATTGCTACTTATATTGTTAATAAAAAAACATTAATTTTATTAGAAAATTTATGTGCCTCGTCATTTTTATACAATGTATCAGTTGACAAAATTGGAAGCAAATATAAAGATTTTTTTTTTAAAGTTTACTAAAATTTTAGTAGTCACAATGCAATATGAGTAATGGCTAATATGAGCAAGATTATAGAAAAACATAGATTATGAAACAATATTAAATGAAACTTGAATATAATAAAATGGGGATGAAGAAAGAGAAATAAAGACAGAGAAAAGAAAAAGTAAATAGCATTTGAGTATGGACTCCAATGCCAAAATGACATAGTTTAAATCACGACTCTGCCACTAACTAGGTAGCTCACTTTTTACACATTGTTTAGCCTTCCCATGCCTTAATTTTCTAATATGTAAAATGGGATAATGGTCTTATCTACCACATAGGTAGATTAAATGACTTAATATTTGCAAGGACATTACAATTGCTGTGTAACTTTGTAATTTAAGTGTTTGTAAAAGTAAAAAATAAAGATAAAAAATTAGAATTATAATATTTTTATTTCATAATAATAATCATGTTGTTTTTAGATTGGTGGGGCAAAGGTGATTTATAATGAAAATTTTATACACAATGAAACTACAACCAATTTTTAAAAATTAAGTATATAATTTGTTAATTCTTTTTCTACTCATAGGTAACTACTATCCTACTTCCAAGATCAATATGTCATTGTCTTACTTAGCATAATTTTATCCAGAGTCATTCATATCAAATGAATACAAATAAATATTAGAATTTGCTTCTTTTTAGAGGCTGAAGGAATTCCATTATGTATATGTACCACATTTTCTTCTTCTATTCATCCACTGATGGATACTTAAGTTGATTCTATATCTTGGCTACTGTGAATAATGCTATAATGAACATGGCAGTGCACATATCTCTTCAACATATTGATTTATTTTTCTATTTTTGCTGGATATATACCCAAAATTTGGATTGCTAGATCATATGGTATTTCTATTTTTAATTTTTGGAAAAGCTCTATATTTTTTCCCATTATGAATATAGTAATTTACATTCCCACCAACAGTGTACAAGGTCTGCTTTCTCAACGTCTTCACCAACACTTGTTATCTTTTGTCTTTTTGATAATAGCCACCGTAACAGTTATGAGGCGGTATCTCATTGTGATTTGCACATCGCTAATGACTAGTGATATGGCGTGACAGTGATACTGAGCATTATTTCATATACCTGTTAACCATTTGTACGTCTTCTTTTGAGAAATATCTGTCCAGGTTCTTTGCCCATTTTTTATATAGTTATTAGTCTTGCTATTGAGATCTTTGAGTTCTTAAAATACATGTATCTTAGATATTAGCCCCTTATCAGATGTATGGTTTGCAAACATTTTCTCCCATTCCGTAGGTTGTCACTTTATTGTTTCCTTTGTTGTATAGAAGATTTTTAATTTGACATAATCCAGTTTGTCCAGTTTTTATTTTGTTGTCTGTGCACTGGAGTGCTATACGAAAAGTACTTGTAAGGCCAATGTCAAGAAGTATTTTCTCTATGTTTTCTCCCAGTTGTTTTACAGTTACAAATCTTATGCATAGGTCCATAATCCATATTGAGTTGATTTTGTATATAGTATAAGATAAGGTTCCAATTTCACTCTTTTCATGTGGATATCTGGTTTTCCCAACACCAATTATTGAAGAGACTGCCCTTTCCCCATTGGATGTAACTGACATCTTTGTCGAGATCAGTTGAATATAGATGTGTGGATTTACTTATAGCTCTTTATTCTGTTCCATCAATTTATATGTCTGTTTTTTTTCTGCCGGTTTCATTCTGTTTTGATTATTATAGATAGTAGATTTTGAGATCAAGTTGTGTGACATCTTTGTTCTTTTTTATCAAAGTTATTTTGCCTATTCAGGGTCTTTGTGGCTCCACACAAACTTAAAATTACTTTTTTCTATTTCTGTGAAAAATGTCATTGGATTTTGGTAGTAATTGCATTGATCTGTACATCACTTTGGTAAATATGGAAAATTTAAAAAAATATTCTACTCCATAAACATTAGATTTTTAAAAATTTATTTTTTGTCTTTATCTTTCTTCATAAATGTTTTATAGTTTTCAGCATACAGATCTTTCATATCCTTGGTTAAATTTTTCCTAAAATTTTATGCTATTATAAATGGGAATGTTTCCTTGATTTCTTTTTAAGATAGATCATTGTTAGTATACAGAAATGTTACTTTTTTTTTTGTAAATTGATTTTATATCCTGCAACTTTATTGAATTTGTTTGTTAGTTTTGGCCTGTTTTGGTAAAGTCTTTATGTTTTTCTATATACAAGATCACGGCATCTGTAGAGGCAATTTAACTTCTTCTTTTTCAACTTACACACCTTTTGTTTTTGATCAATTGTTCTGACTAGGACTTCACATTATACTAAGTATAAGCCAGGCCAAAAAAAATAGCTCATGTTCTTACTTATACATGGAATCTAAAAAGGTCAAACTCATAGAAGTAGAGTAGAATGGTGGTTTCTAAGGGTTGGTGGTAAGTAAGAATGAGGAGATGTGGTAAAAATAGCTAATAATAATAATGTACTCTATGCTCAAAAATTGCTAATAGAGTATATCTTAAATGTTCTCAGCACAAAAAAGGTAAGTATGTGAGGTGATAGGTATGCTAATTAGCTTGATTTAATTATTCTACAATGTATATGTATGTCAAAATATCATGGGATATTCCATATTATATATAATTTAAAAAAAGAAGGAAATGAGCTGAGGAAAGAATCAGGACCAGAAGGACTGGCCTGAATCATAAAAAATAAAAAAGCATATTCTCAACACAAAAAGGTCTCTGTGTACCATTTGGCAACCACACATTGTAAACAGTATTCAGAGTTCTAAAAAATAATTTTAGGTTTTATCTATTCTTGAAATTTGTGTAAAAAAAGTATTATTTTGTGTTGAGCATTTTTTCATGCAATATTAAATCTGTGAAACACATTCATGTTATATGATGTGTTACAGTTTTATTTTTAATTTTTTTGTGTGTAGTTTCCTAGTGTAGGAATATATATATATATATATATTTAATCCATCCTACAGTTGATGTACATTTGGATTATTTCTATTTTGGCACTATTATGGATAAATGTGCTGTGAAATGTTTCTTCTTATCTTTGGTGCATGTACAGTCCTTTTCTGTTAGGTATATACCTAAAAGAAAAATGGATGGTTTCTAGTATACTTGTATGTTCAGTTTAATAGACACACTTAAACGGATTTCCAAAAGAGCTGTGTCATTTAACACTCTCATCTGTAATGTATAAAAATTATATTTGTTCCACATTCTTACCACCAGAACTTGGTGTGATCTTATTTTTAAGTTTAGTTCTATGTATCGAGGTGCTTCACCATGGTTTTTAATTTGCATTTTCATGAAGACTAATGGTGTTTGACCATCTTTGCATATGTTACATGCCCATTCGGATACATTTTTTGGCATGCATTTGTTCATTTGCTGTATAAAGTTTAATTTATTTTTTACTGTTAATTTGAAGAAATATTTTTTTAAAAACTCTGTTTTAAATAGGAGCCCATTGTCTATTCCATGGACTATATTTTTCACTCCTTTCATGTTGTCTTAGATGAAAATATGTTCTTAATTTAAATGAACTTCAATATATCAATCTTTTATTCTATGGTTGGTGCTTTCCTCTCATGTTTAAATAAATCTTTGCCTAAAATAAATTCTTTAAGATATGCTTCTATGATTTCTTCCATAAAAAGATTTTTTGCTTTACTCATTAATTTCATTTCTAAAATCCATCTGGACTTAATTTTTTTGTATGGTATAATGTAGGGGTTAATATTTATTGACTCAACTTACCACTAATTGGAAAGACTATAATTGCACCCATAGCATTGCACTGGTGGTTTATCATGAGTCACAAAGACTATATAAGGGAGAGTCTGTTTTATTTTTTTATCTTCTTGAAAGAAAGGTATAGTTTCAACCTTTCTTTTTTCATAATATATGCATTTAAAGCTATACAGTTCCCTATTAACACTGCTTGAGCTGCATCCTAGAAATTTCAAAACATTGTCTTTGAATTATTATTAAGTTTAAAACAGTCACTAATTTCTATTGCAGTTTCTTCTTTGGCCTATCCACTCATCTATATTATTTGTTTCCACTTTAATTTAAACAGGTCTACTGCATCCTTTTAACTTTTTGAAATCTGGTGAAAATTGTGCTTTATCATAAGTATTTAGGAGAAATGTGTATGCTTCAAAACTTCATATCCTTACCTAGTTTTTACTGCTTCTCTATTAAATATAGAGAAAGTTATATTAAAATTGACAACTATGATTGTTGATTAGTTCTTGTGTCAATTTTAGCTTTATTCATTTTAAATCACTGTTAGTAGGTACATTTAGAATAATTATTCTTTTTAATGAATTGATCCTGTGTCATTATAAAGTGATCCTCTTTTTTCCTGGAATGCCCTTTGATTTGAACTCTACTTTTTGTTTAATTAGTGATTTCATGGTACATATTCTCATTTTTTACTTAAAATTTTAGTGTGTTCTAATATTTAAAATGTTTTCTTTTCAACAGTGCATAACGTGTTTTAATTTTTTAATGCAATAGTGTTAGTTTTCTCACAGGCTAAAATAAAGGTTCTCGGAGGGCTAATTTCTTCTGCAAACTTCAAGGTAGAATCTGTTCCTTATCTTTTCCATAACATACACCACTTTCATTATAGGTTGGTTGTACAGTTTATCACTCTCACTATTTTTAATTCCCTTTTCATAACAGGAATTTTGAAGTCAGTCAAAGACTATTGGACAATTTTGTTTCAGATTTAGTTCTAAAGAATTCATTTTAGCCTGGTATGTATATAGCTACTGCTGTAAAAATGCAAGCATCTTCATGATACAAAATCTGAATAGCAGTAGGTCATATTTTGTATTAGAAATACAAAATAAGCATATTTGTAACTCTGGAGAGTACAAAGCATATTCATCAAACTCAGGTCAAAATGGCTTTTTGGTCAGCTATTCTTTTTAAAAGTGAACTTATTCATTAATAGTTTTTATTTCAATAAGGAAGACAGTAATATGCTACTACCAAACATTTAAAGTTAAAATGCTATAAATTACACTTTTCTTTAGAGAAAACATAAAAAAAATTTCTAGTGGCTAAATAGCACATTCCCATGTGCTTCAAGCATCTAAGGGTACCCTGGAAAATACATTTTGCATGTGCAGGCATGCTCTGGAACAGATTTTAAGAGATAAGTGATAATACATGCTGCTTATTTCACAGCTGAATCTCAATGCTTTACTAAAAATTGAAAAGGAAAAGGAAAACAGTATTTTTCCTACATGTCAGTAAAAGAAATATGTATACAGATTTACATACAACTTTAAAATTGTTATTGATTGTATGAAGAGTTATTAATCATGAAATATACATTTTATTTAAAAATGGATTTAGTAGGTCATAATAGCAGAATGAAAACACAACTAGAAAAACCAGCTCTCTCAGCTGAAAAATAAAAGCATTTTGCAACTGAATAGTATTGCCTGTGACCAAAGACTTACAATTCATATCTGTATTTGAGGTGTGTGAAACTGCCCAATTTTCCCCCAGCAGTTCATAGGAAATGCTTTCAATCTCAGACTTTCACAGCTCCTTGAATTTTGCAAACCCTTCCAGCACTTAAACAGGTTACTGTCAAACTTTCCAAATATTTGTAAAGCTGTGAGCCTTGTAGCAAAATTTTAAGCTCTTGTGCCATTTAAAGTGGTACTCACCTGTATTCAGAGGATATTAAATCAGTCATAGAGAGCTCAAAATTCTTAGAAACAAAATATGTTAAAATTAAATTTTAAGACTGGGAGAGTGAAGGTTATTATAAAACACATGCAAAATACTTGAGTTTTAGAGGAGTTGGCAAATCAAAATGTTAATTCTATATTTAGAGTTAGATTCTCTGAATAATAGAGCTGGACAAGACCAAGAATTTACTATACCCAAAATATAAATTTGTACCTCAGTCACTGAACAAAAAAGAATTTCATTTAAATTAATGAACTCTATTTCTATTGATTAGTAACAAGGGATGGTAATTTTCTGAATTATTAAAAATTAAATATATAAATCTCTAGATCTTTATACAGTAACCATTAAGAAACCAAAATGGATTAATTTTGTAGAATACATTTTATAAAGCAAAGTTGGTTTGCTCTAAATAACTTTAGATGCCACTATATTCACTTAATACAAAATTATTGTAAGTTTAAGACTTAGCCCAATCTTATAGCTTTTCCTAAGGGTTTATTTTGTGCTTAAATAAATTTTGCTAGTCATTTTCCAAATTAACAAATTAACATTCTTAGTGTAAACTTATTTCATAGAAAATTTTGAATATTTTCACATATTAAATTAACATATATAAAAGTTTTAAAGAAAGAAGATTTATTGATATTAAGGAGACAAAATTTAAATAAAGAGTTACTAAATTGTGACACTTTATATATATATGTAAGGTTGTTTATAACTACCATTCACCAAACTAAGCTCTTTTGTCTTTTCTAAGATTTGAGAAATAAATTTGGGTTTCGCACTTCAGAAAAAAGTATTAAGAATTATTTTTATTCTTCATATTTACATTCTAGAAAATTTCTATAAATTGTTGGCTCTATTGTCAATGTTGTTTTTTGAAAGAATATATATTATCCTTGTACATTTTAAATTGCATTTGCATTTAACATTTCTTTTTTTCTACCAGGATATATCAAACCTATTATAAAAATAGATTCTAATAATCTTAGAATTGCCTGTCTGATTAAAATAGCTGAATCAAAGAATGCATTTGCCTAGTACCAGCAGAAGAATATGCAAAATTCACAATATTTTATGGACATACTCATCTTGTTCTGGATCTTAAAGGGAAAGCTTTCAGTTTTTTGTCTGTCACATATAGTTTTTGTCATGTTGAGCTAAGTTCCTTCTATATCCAGTTTTTTAAGATTTTTTCATGAAGAAATGAATTTTATCAAATGCTTTTTAAGCATCAGTTGAAAGAATCATATGGTTTTTGTCCTTCATTCTGTTAATATAATGTATCACATTGATTTGCATGTGTTGAACCATCCCTGTACTCCTGGGATGAATCCAACTCGATCATAATGGATAATCTTTGTAATGTATTGTTGAATTTCATTTAGCTAGTATTTTGTTAAAGATTTTTGCATCTAAGTTCATCAGAGATATTGGCCCATATTTTCTTTTTTTTTTTTTTTTTGTATATTTTCCTAGTTTTGGGGTCAGGATGATATAGGCCTTGTAGAATGAGTTTGGGAATATTCCCTCCTCCTAGATTTTTTTTGGAATAGTTTAAGTAGGATTAGTATTAGTCCTTCTTTGAATGCTTGGTAGAATTCAGCAGTGGAGCCACTGGGCCCTGGACTTTTCTTTGATGGGAGACTTTTTATTACTGCTTCTATCTCATTACTTTCTATTGGTTTATTCAGGTTTTAGATTTCTTCCTGGTTCAATTATGGTAGCTTGTTTGTATCTAGGAATGTATCCATTTATTCTAAGTTTTCCAATTTATTGACATTGAGTTGCTCATAGTAGTCTCTAATGATCTTGGATTTCTGCAATATCAGTTGTAATGTCTCTGTTTTCATCTCTGATTTTATTTATTTGGGTCTTCTCTCTTTTTTTCTAAGTTAGTCTGGCTAAAGGTGTGTCAATTTTGCTTATTTTTTCAAAAAACTACCTTTATGCTGTGTTGATCTTTTGTCTTTTTTCTGTTTCAATTTCGTTTATTTCTGCTCTGAACTTTATTATTTCTTTTCTTCTATTAATTTTTGATTTGGTTTGCTCTTCTGTTTGCTCTTTGCTATTACCTATATATGGAATCTGAAAAAGTCAGTCTCATTGAAGTTGTCATTTTATGTGTTTATATGTTTGATCTGCAGCTAAGTTGCTAGTTATCCTTGAACAGGTACCATAATGTAGGTAAGTCTTTATTTCCTCATTGATATAATAGAGGTCATGTGGATTTCAAATCACAGATGTTGGAATCATTAGAAATCAATAAGATCAATCATGTGTCATGGTCATAGGAGATTCCCTGAGTGTCTGACAAGAATGCTTGTTTAGCCAAAGTTGACTGAGGTTGGTCATCTGACTGGCCACCAGGTGGAAAAGTAGATAAAAAAGTTAAAAAATTAAAATGCATGACAATAATATAGCTATGAGGTGCAAAGTGTCTAAAACAGGATAGTGACAAGGAAAAAGGAGAGAAGGGGGAATTATCACTATCCTTTTGCTACTGGGATGGTTGACTAGGTTGTAATAACTTTTCATCTTTCCAGAAATATGATAATAAAGAAATATAAATAAAGACCAATGGCAGACATCAAATCCTCTATGCAGTATCTATAAAAAGTGCATCAATATTTAGTGGTCTTGCTTGATTTTTTTTATAATAGTATTTAAAATAGTTTTAAATTTTGCATCTTCTTAAACCCTAATTATCCTCCATAAAATCATGATAGACTAGAATATCAAATATACATGGCATTCTTGCAATATAAATGAGATTGGAAACTTTGGTTTTGCTTTAAACTATAAAACTATCATTTCTCTCATTTCTGGGTATTGGCAATGGTATGTGCTTATGATGCTAATATATTAAAATTTAGTTGAGCTGACTTAATAGAACTATACCCAAAAATTTAATGCTGTTAATCTGTCTTAGGAAAATACACACTAGAATAAAAATATTAGGCCATTTTTTTCTCCTATCAAACACCAAAGCAAAAGACCTAATTATTCAGCGAGACTGAGAAGAGTGAACAGACCTAATGTTTTAAAAACTAAATATTCAAAACAAAAAAGCAAATATTTCTATCTGAAGAGTAATTGGGTTGGTTAAAGAAGTGTGTAAATATCTGTTTATTAGAGTGGTTAATAAATCCCTGAGCTATATTTTGGTTTTTTAAAAGTATAAATGAACTTCATTACTACATAATAAAACAGTCCATCTATAAAATTGGTCAGTTTATTGATTTCATTGGCAAGATATTTAAATGTATTGTCTCAGTGTTAATTTCTTGCTTTCTGAAACCAATCTATTACTGTCAATGGAATAATAATTAGACATAAATTGAAGTGTGGGCTCCTGGGGTGTTTATAAATTATAAAAATAGCTCTCCTATAATCTTTTTCAAGTGCAGAAGATGTGTGTGTTATTTTGAAACTTTTGTGATTGTTTTGGAAATACATTTTTCATCAAAATTAGTGAATTTTAATTTATACTCAGTTAAATCTCGGACTCTAAAACTCATTGATTCAATCAGCTCATATTTTTTACTTTTGTACTTTTTAAAATGATCAAAATAAAGTCACATATTATCTCACAAGAAGCATTGCTCTTTGTACTCCTGTTTTCACCTCTGTAAAATACAACATTCTCTCACCAATCAATTTTAATTTTTTTTTTGTCTTTACAAAGTCTTATGTATTTTATTTAGCAGACAGTTATTACTGTACTTTTCACATACCAAGGACTCTCCTATGAGCATTACAAAGATTAACTCATTTGATTCTTAAAATAATCCAATGAAACAAGTACTGTTATTAACCTCATTTATGGAGGAGGAAATGAAGGCACAGAGAGCTTAAGTAACTTCCACAAGGTCACACACTAGTAAGTAATGATCAGAATTCAAACCCAGATAGTATGGATGGGTCACAGCCATATACTGAACCACTAGACTATGCTGCCTCTCTAAAGGACCTGAAAAAGACATGGATATTTATTATATATAAAAATATTTTTATTTTTTGTATTTTAAATATATTTCTAAATATTTTTAATATTTCTACTTAAATGTGTGTATATATACACATACACACACACATATATATACATATATATGGAGAGAGAGAGACAAAAAGAGAGAGAATGAGAAGGATCTAGGTGCATTTTTCCAAATAGCTGCCTCTTCACATGTTTTCAAAACACTCCTAAAGCCCAGTTTTGAGAGAAGTGTAAATCTACAGATACAGCTTCTTGAGTCTAAAGGACCAGTTTTTTAAACGTCAGTTTCCTCGTGTGAGAAATGAGGTAGGTGGATTAGATGAACTAGCCCATCAAGTTGAGTGTTAATGGGCCTTGCAATTTAAAAATTATTAAAATTCCAGAAGACTGTACACTTAAAATGGAGTGTTGGTTGTACGTAGATACAATTTTAATTTTTTAGCCCTAGTAACTACAAAGGCTTTTTCTGAACTCTGAAAT
>CAUYRT010052932.1:0-61114 GCA_963574885.1 Lepilemur ruficaudatus
GACCCTGTCTCTATTAAAAAATAGCAAAAAATTAATTAGCCAGCTAAAAATATATAGAAAAAATTAGCCGGGCATGGTGGCACATGCCTGTAGTCCCAGCTACTCGGGAGGCTGAGGCAGAAGGATTGCTTGAGCCCAGGAGTTTGAGGTTGCTGTGAGCTAGGCTAACGCCATGGTACTCACTCTAGCCTGGGCAACAGAGTGAGACTGTGTCTCAAAAAAAAAAAAAAATCAATTGACTATAAATGTAAGGGTTTATTTCTGAACTCGCAATTAAATAGATTCCATTGATGCATGTCTATGCCTTAATTACTTTACTTGATTACTCCAGCTTTGTAAAAAGCTTTGAAATTGGGAATTGTGAGTCCTTCAACTATGTTCTTTTTCAAGATTGTTTTCGCCGTTCTGGGTCTCTTGTACTTCCATAAGAATTTCAGGATCAGCTTGTTAATTTCTGCAAAGAAACTCAAAAAACCTCAAAAAATTGGTAATTGCTTTATATCTGTAGATCAATTTGAGGACGAGCTATACATTTGATTGTATTATTGAATGTTATCAGAAACAAGTTGACTTTGGAAATAACAACAGATTATCTAATTAGAAACAAGTCTTGTGCAGTAAGGAGAAAGGAGTTTGTTAATAATAGTGCATCACTTAGTGGAGGTCTTTGAAAGTCGACTAAGAAGTTTGAATTTTATTAGAGAGATTTTTATCATTTTTCCCCTCAAAATTGTCAAATCAATTGTCAAAATTTGATTTATGTAGGTGATTTAATTATGATTTTCAGCACTATTATATTTTCTATAGCACTAAAAGAGGGCTTTTTCTGTTTTCCATACACAAATTGGTGTTTTAAATTAGTCAAAAAGTATTTGAATGCCTTTCCTGATAAGGACTATGGAAAATTCAGAGTGGCCACTGCTAAGCACTCTAGAATAAAAAAACTGTAACACACACACACACACACAAATTGTAACAGGTGGCTCTTGCTCTCAGGTACCCTACAGTTTAATGGGGACTATCTCTAAGGAAATGATACCTGTTATTTATCCTTGTTTGCGTAAGGATACAAGGATAAGGTAAGGTCTTAAAGAAAAGCACTAAGAGACCAAGATCATGGGTGATTTCTAGAACAGCTCCCTACCAAAGACTTGGCCCTAACTCCAGCTTATTATGTAGAAAAAGTATGTCACACACAAGTGGACACACAAGTGGCTATCTTAGTGCAAATTCACCCATAACCCTCACTCGGGAAAAAATCCAGGGAGAAATGCCTTACTCAATAGTGCCATAGTTTTATTTTGAGAATCTTTATTACCTATAGCACTTTAAAGAAATCTTTCTCTCTCTCTTTTTTTAATTTCAAAATATTATGGAGATACAAATGTTTCCGGTTACATTGATTGCTTTTGTAATGTTTGAGTCAGGGCTATAAGTGTGCCCATCACCCAGATAGTGTTCACTGTGCCCGTTAGGTAGGTTTTTGCCCCTCGCCTCCTTCCCTCGCCCTGCTGCTTGATTTCCACTGAGTTTTAATTCCCTCTGTGCACATGTGTGCTCATCGGTTAGTTCCAACTTAGCAGCGAGTACATGTGGTGTTTGTTTTTCCATTCTTTAGCTACTTTGCTTAGGATAATGGTCTCCAGTTCCATCCAGAAATCTTTTTTCTCAATTTTTATAATTTTAATGTTTGTAGTAGTACAAATTAAAATTATTTTAAAATTTGGCTCTGGTAACTCTGTATCCTAAGCAAGGAGCTTCCCATGGATAGCGGTTGTGTGTGTATTTTAATGATTTGTTTTGAAATAATTTCAATGTATAAGTTGCCAAAACAGTGCCAAAGTACTCCCATGTTCCCTTCACCCAGATTCCCAAATAGTTAACACTTTATTTCATATGCTCCACTGCTCACTCTGTGTGTATGTGTGTGTGCATGTAGCCCTTGTTATTAGTCTTCTTTTAGACCTTTTGAGGGTCAAGAGAGCAAGTTGCAGAGATGAGGTCTCATCATTCCTAAACAATCCAATGTATGTTTTCCCCCAAACAGGGACGCTCTCCTAAATAACAGCAAGCAATCTTCCACATCGGGAAATCAGTATTGGCACAATATTACCATCCAATTCACATTTTGTCCATTGTCCTAACAGTGTCTTTTTCCTTTCTGGTCCAGAATTGTCATGTATTTTCAGACACCTTTAGTCTGGAACAGTTAGTTCCCAGTCCTTCCTGTCCTTAATAGTTTTAAAGAGTACAGGTCTTAGATTCTACAGGATGGCCTATAATATACCTAGGTTCCTCTGATGGTAGCAATACCTTAAAAAGGATGCTTTGTTTTTCTCAGTGTGTCTCACCAGGAGGTAAACAATGTAGAGTCCTCCCAACACTGGTTATGTTAACCTTGATCACCTGATTGGTTACTTTGATTCACTGTTTTCCCCTCTGTAATTGGTTGGTGTTCCATAGGGGAAGTACTTAAAAATCATGCAAACATCCTATTCCTCATCAAGTCTCCACCCACCAGACTTAGCATCCATTGAAGACTCCTGCCCACATCAACCACCTCAGTGGTTGCCAAATGATAATTCTCTATTTCCATCATTCACTCTAAACTTCTGGATTGGCATTCTATTGTTAAAAAAAAAAAAAGAGCTTTCCTTTTTCTCCACTTACTTACATTATGGGACAAAGTATTAATAGCAAATGTCTGAGCCACATAGTCAGCCCTTGCTGGCTTCGCATGGCTGTGAAAAAGCCCTGTTTGCTCCTTCTGCTTGTCAGCATAACTTCACAAACCCTAGACTCAGCAACTGGGTGCAGCCCTCCAGAAGAATGCCTTGAAGACAATAGGATAGAGCACAAGTTCTCATGTCTCTTGTCTGAATCACTGCATTTTTAGAAAAGATATGTTCAGTGATCCTAGCCCTTGCTTTTTCCTGTACATAAGATGTCTGACAGGATTAATGATTATACCTCTGTACTCTATAATCAGATGTACTCTCACACCCAGACTTTGATGAAATTTTACTCTAATGTAACTTCTGAGTACATGCAGAACCTCCACCACCTGATATATAAACTATAGACTTGGCTGGGCGCGGTGGCTCACATCTGTAATCCTAGCACTCTGGGAAGCTGAGGCAGGAGGATCGCCTGAGCTCAGGAGTTTGAGACCAGCCTGAGCAAGAGTGAGACCCCGTCTCTACTAAAAATAGAAAAACTAGCCAGGTGTGGTGGCATGCGCCTGTAGTCACAGCTACTTGGGAGGCTGAGGCAGGAGGATCCCTTGAGCCCAAGAGTCTGAGGTTGCTGTGAAGTAGGCTGACACCATGGCACTTTACTCAGGGCAACAGACTGTCTCAAAAAAAAAAAAAAAAGCCAAAAAAACCGTGGACTAAAACATTGCTTTGAAGCAATCTAACAGAAACTCTGAAAGACTCTTCTGGGTTGCAATCTTCAGTTAGACTCTGAATGAAACTAACGTCAATTCTTTATAAGCCTGATTTTTTTTCTGTAGTTGACAATATCAATGTGGACTTGCATATTCTTATTTAATTCAATGGGTCATAATCCATTATTGTCATTGTTTGTTTTGATGCTCAAATTGTCCCTGATTTGGCCAATGGGAGTCCTTTCAAGCTGACTATTAACAGTGCAACATTTTAAGGTATGCATATTGTTAAAAATTCATCTATGTTGTGCGTGGCTGTTGTTCATTCATTTTGACTGCTTGTCTTAATAATATGTTGTCTTTATTTTTGAGGGGTCTCATTCTGTTGTCCAGGCTAGAGTGCAGTGGCTTCATCATAGCTCACTGCAACCTCAAACTCCTGGGCTCAAGCGTTCTTCCTGCCTCAGCCCCATCAGTAGTTGGGACTGCAGGTAGAGGCTTGCTAATTTTTTTTAATAGAAATGGTCTCACTCTTGCTCAGGTTAGTCTGGAGCTCTTGGCCTCCAGCGATCCTCCCTCGTCCTCCTCCCAAAGTGCTAGGATTACAGGCGTGAACCACCACACACAGCCCCATTTTGTGAATATACCACAGTTTATTGATTCATGCTTCTGTTGATGGGCACTTGGGTTGTTTCCAGGTTACTGCTACTGTGTTTTGCTATTCTAACTCTTTAATGTTGAATTTTGAATGTATTAAAGAATTGCATTAACATCATGTACTTCAAATCTCTTTATTCTACAAATATTGAGAACCTAGAAGCAGCACCATTTTCGGGCTCACTTTTTAAATATTGTCTTATTTGCATTTTTCACGGAGAAAGATTTAAATGATCTGTTTTCAAATACGTTTAATAAAGGCTTTTTTCTTTAAATTCCCTTTAGGTTTTTTCCTTCTATTTTTAGAGGAATATTGAAACAAGGGTCGAGAAAGCAAAATCGAAAGGTGGAAACTTTGTACTTAACCCAAACTCTCGCCAAGGTAAAGCAGCATCAGCAGAAACAGCAGGCACCCGAAGCGCGCACAGCTCGCATCTCGCGGGGGCACTCTTCTTCCCCCGCAGCTTCTCCCTGAGCGCAGGCGCAGGCGCAGGCGCAGAAGTTCGCTCAGCGACCCGCTCGCTCTTCCCGCCCCGAAATCGTTATCGCGAGTCTGGAATAAACCCGCTGCGATTGCAAAAAAGGAAGTTCTCGCGAGAAGTAACCGGTTGCTATAGTTGTGAGAAACGCATCTGTGGCTGCTGCGGGTAAGACAGTCATCTCCCTCAGAAAACCGTTTCTCTTCCCGGCCTCCCTAGCCGGGTTACACGGGTTCTGCGGCCACACTGCGCGCCGCCACCCCAGTCTCCTGCTCTCTCAGCTAAGGCCAGGCTGAAAACGAGTACAGACCGAAACGCCGCTGGCCCCGCTAGGTGCGGACCCTCCCGCCAACTCCCGCTCCCACCCCAGAAAAGCGGACGTAGACCTCCCTTCCCAGCTTTACCCCGAGACCCTCCCTCAGTCAGCCCTCGCTGCTCCCCTGTCCCCAGACCAGAGCCGGTCACTTCGCTTCCTCCGTCTGACCTTTTTCTAATTGGACTCTTCCCTTGCAGCTGCTGGGTACATGACAAGAAATGCGTGCCTTGTTGGGGACAAGAGCCCCCGCCTAACTGCCCTGACTCTAACTTGGAACTAGTCCGATTTCTTGCATTCATTATTCAAATACAGCGTGAACGCCTTTTATGTACAAGGCGCGGTGCCAGGCTCTCAGGGGCCATAAATATGAGTAAGACAGGTTCCTTGTCTTCAAGGGTGTAATTGAACTTTCAGGAAAAGCGGTGCATGTTGATAATGGCATTTGTGCAGTGCTTCATAGCTTACAATTTTACTATTTTAGGGGATGCTCGCAACAAATGTGAAACAGTTCAGAAGTTATTTAGGCCGGGCTCGGTGGGTCACACCTGTAATCCTAGCACTCTGGGAGGCCGAGACGGGAGGATCGCTTGAGCTCAGGAGTTCGAAACCAGCCTGAGCAAGAGCGAGACTCCGTCTCTACTAAAAATAGAAAGAAATTAATTGGCTAACTAAAAATATAGAGAAAAAATTAGCCGGGCATGGTGGCGCATGACTGTAGTCCCAGCTACTCAGGAGGCTGAGGCAGGAGGATCGCCTGAGCCCAGGAGTTTGAGGTTGCTGTGAGCTAGGCTGACTCCACGACACTCTAGCCCAGGCAGGAGAGTGAGACTCTGTCTCAAAGAAAAAAAAAAAAAAAGTTATTCATTTTACAGAAGGTGAAACTGAGGCTCAGAGAAGTTAGGCATTTGCCTAGAGTCACATAGTTATTAAGTAGGAAAAGTCTTTAGAATCCCCATATTCATAAGTAAGACAGCTTAAGTGCCACAAGAAAAGTATAAAGTACTAAATGAGTTCAGAGGGAAGGCAAATGCTTATGACTGGGAAGCTTTATGGACTAGGAAGCATTTTAGCTGGATCTTAAAGGATGAGTAAGATTTGCCCATGTAAAGATGGAGTTGGGAGGAAGGGAGAGATCATCCCAGGAGGAAGAAAAAGTGCAGAAGTTCAAAAGTGACTAAGTGCAGGGAATTTTTGAAAGTACTAAGCTAGATGAATAAAGTTGTCTGGCATTGCTAGATCCTAGAAGGCCTTGAATATAGTATTACAGTTTAACTTTATTTGATAGGTGACAGGGAATAAGACAGTGATATGGTCAGATCTGTATCAGATCTATAATACTTTAATAAGGTATCTATCTCTCTCTTCAATCTCATTTTCTCCTTATTCTGACACTGTGCTCCAAGTGTACTAATCTACTTGACTTGCTGGGGTATGTTTGTTTTTATTTTCCTCTGAACCTTTTAAATCTGTTCCCTTTGCCTGAAATATCCTTCACTTTATTAAGACATAATTCAAGGTCACCTCCTGCAAGGAGATTTCCCTGGCAAGCACACCCACACATGTACTCTCAAATACAGCTAGGTTCTAGCTCCAGCACTTCCTTACTATATGACTGCTGGTAAAATAACAAACTTCTTTGAAGCTCACTTTCCTTTTCACTAAAATGGAGATTTAAGAGTAACCTGGAAGCCAGGTGCAATGGCACATGCCTGTAATCCTAACACTTTGGGAGGCCAAGGTGGGTGAATTGCTTGAGCTCAGGAGTTTGAGACCAACCTGAGCAAGAGTAAGACCCTGTCTCTACTAAGAAAGGAAAAATTAGCCAGGCGTCATGGTGGGGGCCTGTAGTCCCAGCTATTCAGGAGGCTGAGGCAGGAGGATCACTTGAGCTCAGGAGTTTGAGGTTGCAGTAAGCTATGATGACCCCACTGCACTCTACCTGGAGCAACAGAGTGAGACTCTGTCTCCAAAAAAAAAAAGTCACCTGTAAGGGTGGTAAACTAACGCTCCCGCCCCAGAAAAGTGTGCTAAGCACACTTAGCACACCAGTGCACAGTAAGCTATAATTAAAAGTTAATTTTCTCCCCCTTCTTCCCTCCTATTGCTCCACCCTTCCTCTCTTTCCTCTATCAGAGCACTCATCACACAGATTATAAAACTCTTGGCCCATTTACATGTCTTTCTTCCTCACTAGATTTTAAATTACTTGAAGTTAGGGAGTTTATATCTTATCTCGTGTATGCTCAGCACCTACTATAGTGCCTTTTGTAATAAATGTTTGTTCAGTGAATAGTTCTGACAGAAGTGGGTTGGATTACAGTAAGAAGAAATTGGAGTCAGACCAGTTAGAAAGCTTTTGTAACAGTCTAGCAGAAGGGTAGTGAAGCCTAATTTATGTTGTATCATTGAAAAGAAAGAAGACGATTGGTACAAAAGGGCATTTCAAATGCACACTTGATAAGGAAGTTGTCAGTGCTACTTAGGCCCTAAAAAAGCCCAGAGACATGGTGTTGAACAAGTGATCTGAGACTTTTAGGTGACTGGAAAAATCGGGGAGTGGCTAAGAAGAGGCAAAATAATTATAAAGTCTGAAGTCTGTGAGGTGTCGTATTCTTTTCTGTATCTCCTCAGTAAATGTTTGAATTGCATAGAGCAGTTCTGCTTTGAATTGAGTTAGAAAACACCTTTTTTTAAAAAACAAACATGCAATTTGCTTTTGAAATTATTTGTATCCTTAGTGTTATAAAATAATTAGAAAATATATCTGACTAAGAAATGTGTCAAGACCTTTTCCAATATACTACCATTTTATGTGGCTGCTTTTTTCTTGCTCTCAAAATATATTTTTGTAAAACTGAGAAATAATCTTTGAGAGGAGTTTTGCAGATTAAAATAAAAGTTTCCAAAGAATACTGTGAAGGATATGGAGGATGGGAGGTGGGGAGGGATGGCATTCCTACTCTCTTTATTTTCTGATAATTTGTGCTTAATGGTTAGTTACACGTATAACAATCTTTTTATCACTAACCGGTGGAGTCATCCTTGTGACCAGCTCCCTAAAACTGCCTATTCAGTAGCCAAGGTTGGGTGGGGGAACAAAACAATGCTAGACTGTGGCATTTCCTTAGTTTCTTCCCTGGTATTGGTTATAATGTAATGTGGGTACTTGTGCAGCTATGGTATGTGAGTGGACAGGTTTATTCATTCTGTTTACAGAGACCTCAAAGAAAACCAGGACTTTGCACAATTGCTGATATGGAGCAGGTGCCATCAGTGGGCAGACCCGTGCAGATCACTGTGACAGATGGATATGATTTGGTAAAGTCATTTTTGGAAATCCACAAAGTCCCTAGTTTGGAAGTACCCGCAGGAGGAATGGAGCTTGCATCATTCTGTACCTCCAAACCTCCTGGCTTTATGTAGCAGTGGCCTTCCTCCTCATTGTTCCTTATTGTTAGTCTGTAAATAGCAAGTCACATTACTGTGTATCTAAAATACCTGACAATTTGAATACTAAATTTAACAGGGGTGAAACAAGTGGTTTTAGTTTTTCTAGACAGCAGTTCACATATAGTTTGTTTATTTCCTTTTTCCTAGAAGGATCGGAATTCTTCCAGTTTCCCTTGTGATTAATTTCACCTGATGAATTTGAATAATAAAACTACACTATGATGGAACTGTTAAAAATTAGAATTCTGAAGCAGCAAAATATTCAGTTTTATGAAGTTAAAACAGCTCATTCCAAAAGAGGATGTAATTAATGAGCTCCACTTTGTTTTAAAATGTATATATAAAAAATGTATATGTGGGGGGGCACACAGACATGTACATATATTCACAGCAAAACACTAGAAAATATATTCTAAAATGTTAATAGTGCTTATGTGTTAGAGTAAAATTACATGTAATTTATTTTATTATGTGATTTTCAAATGTTCCCTGATATACTTTTATTATTAGATAAAACACAATAAATGTTATTTTTCAAAACTCCAACATAATGGCATTTAAATGAAATGTTGCATTTAGCTGTAACTAGATTTGTTTAATGATTTTCTACCTACTCCTTTTGTATTTGATGTAGCTTGTTAGGAAAAAACTGGAAAATACTATTTATCCCAAGTCAAAGTGGTTTGCCAGATGTGTAGGAAAATTTTCTATTTGAGTATAATCATGAAGTGATATGTTTCTGCCAACAGAAAGGTTCTAAAGGAGATACTCCAGTTACCTTTATTCGTGCAGAATTCAATCAAGTGGTTCTGGGAGACTCTGCAAAAATTACTGTTTCTCCAGAAGGAACTGCAAAATACAACTTCACTTGCAGTTTTGAATTTAATCCTGAAGGAGGAATCACTTTAAATGACCTCGCTCGCAAACCTGTGTTCTGTAAGTCCTTGTGGTTCTACAAATGGTAGTTATATGAGTATGTTATGAGGAGATCCTGAGGTGTTTAGTGGCTACTGTTGGCACAGTTGAACACACCTTACCTCCTTACTCTGGGAATAACTCGGTATACTTTTGAGTCCTGCCTCTCAGGACACTTTTGAGTCACCATGTCCTACTAATTTTAATCAGTTTGTACCAAACACCTTTTGGCATATCACTGAGATTTGCAGTCTTTATCCCGTAAGCTGAGTTGGGAGCTTTTTTTTTTTCTTCCTGTATTTGGGGTTGCCAGATTTAGAAAAAAACGAAAAAAAACCCATAAAATTTGAGAAATACTAAAAACTTATTTGTTGTTTGTTTGAAATTCAAATTTAACTGGGCTTCCTGTATTTTTATATTTATTTTTGGAGATTGGAGGAGGGGTCTCTTTTTGTTGCCCAGCTAGTCTTGAACTCCTGGGCTCAAGTGGTTGTTCCGCCTCAGCCTCTCCCGTAGCTGGGATAATAGTCATGCGCCACTGCACCTGGTTCTTATATTTTCTCTGGCAACTATATCTGTACTTTTATATAATCACCATACTTTATAGTGATTATTCATTTGCCTCTTCTGTTAGAGAAGGCGCTTCTTGAAATCAGGAATGTATTTTATTTATTTCAGAACTTTTAGTGCCTAGACATACCTGGGATATAACAGGGGCTCCAAAAGTGTCCGTTGAATAAATGAATGGATGGTTTCTGTATCCACAACTTCACAGTTTCCACATACACAGTATCATCCCTAATGTAATTTGTTCCTGCACCTACATACTAGGCTAAGGCTTGTTTTGGTTTTAATCTGTACTCTTTAATTTTTGTTTTTATTTATTTATTTTGGGACAGGTCTCACTCTGTTGCCCGGGTATAGTGCAGTGGTGTCATCATAGCTCACTGCAGCTTCAAACTCCTGGGCTCAAGCGATCCTCTTGCCTCAGATTCCCGAGTATCTGGGACTGCAGACATATACCACCCCACCCGGCTGATTTTTTAAATAATTTTTTAGTGGCACATCTCACTAAATGAGGGTACCTGCCAAAAAACCCCACAGAATTCACAATCTCAAACCCAGGCAGGAAGGACCTGGAAATTTATTCAGTATTCTAGATTCTATAGTATTCTAGTCCCGTGCCTTTCTTTCTGTAAGAGTCACCTGGGGCTCTGGGATCCAGTTTTGGGGTCCCATCTCATGCCACCAAATTCACAACTGCCAGAGGAGAAGCCTAGGAAGCTGCACCTTGGAACAAGAGTCTCAGGTGGCTCCTAGGAAACACTACTCCAGAATAGTGATTTCTAGCTCTGTCCCTCCTCTCTGGGAATTGGTCACCCATGGAGGCATCTATTTGATCCACTCTGTCTTACTGCCTCCTTCTTCTTCTCCATTTTTTGTTCTTTGCTTCTCTGTTATCCAAAATAAGAGGAGTGTATTGATTGCCTTCTTCCCTACTGTGTTGGATGGGAAAGGCAGAACTGAAACATTATTTTAAACATGTTATTGAGGTCATGACAAAGAAAGGGCAATCTCTTTGTTCCCAGAAGCAAAGCAGGAACTGAAACCTGAAAATCTTGAACAGCTGCTATTGGTGTATATGTGGTAGAGGTGGTGTGTGGGGAGAAACCTAGGGGCTTAGGTTTTTTGTTTTTTTGTTTTTTTTTTTTTGAGACAGAGTCTCACTCTGTTGCCCGGGCTAGAGTGAGTGCCGTGGCGTCAGCTTAGCTCACAGCAACCTCACACTCCTGGGCTCAAGCAATCCTTCTGCCTCAGCCTCCCAAGTAGCTGGAACTACAGGCACGCGCCACCATGCCCGGCTAATTTTTTCTCTATATATCTTTAGTTGGCCAATTAATTTCTTTCTTTCTATTTATAGTAGAGACGAGGTCTCACTCTTGCTCAGGCTGGTTTTGAACTCCTGACCTTGAGCGATCCGCCCGCCTCAGCCTCCCAGAGTGCTAGGAGTACAGGCGTGAGCCACTGCGCCCGGCTTCTCTGGTATTTATCTATGTGTCCACAGTGTTGATTTTCCACTCTCTGATACGAATCAAAGGTACAATTCCACAGATGTGGTTGAAATGTTTTCTTTTCTTGACCAGATTTAGAAAATATATTGAAATAAATGTAGAAATCTTTGTATAAATTGTTTGGTTTTCAACATGTTTGTTCTTCAAAGTTAAGGATTCCCTTTGTAAACTATTGTGGTATTGTGTTATATGCCATGAAAGTATGAAAAAAATGAAACTGACATGAAAATTGTTATAAACACAAAGTAGAAGAGATTTGTATGGTTTCACTATTGAAGTCAAATGGAATGCAGAAGGTAAATAATAAAAGGATAAAATGCTTAGCTTTTAGAAATAGTTTCATCATCATCTTCATTACTAGCTATTATATTATTAAAATACTTGATTTTTTTAAAGCAGGAAAGAGCTGTTATGGCCAGTCCATTTGTAAAAAAGATCTATATGAATTTCATTTTGTTTAATAAATGAAACTTTCGGATGAAACTTTCCAATTCCTGTCTCCAGTGTGCAAAGGTAATTTCATCCACATACAACTCGGTGAAAGTATCTTTCTATCAGTTAGAATGCTGTTAGCTAGCAAGTAACAAAAGACCCAACCCAAAGTGGCTTAAGTAATAAGTATATTTTATTGTTTAATAAAACTAGAAACCTGGAAGAAAGTTGGTTTTATAGTTGGCTCACATACAGCTAGCTGCTGTCATCAGACTGCTTGGCTCTTTTTGTCTTTCCGTTCTGTCTTCCCGGATGAGTTGGCTTTTGTCTGCAGACTTTTCCCTTCCTGATCTCAAGATGGCAGTTTTAGCTCTAAGAACTACATCTTCATATCAAAGTACGCAAGACTGTAAGGAAAGAGTCTCTCTCTTTTTTTTTTTTTTTTAAGAGTGAAGAAAACTTTCTTAGAAGCCTTGTGGAAGACATGAACTCACTAGCCAACATTACGTCTCATACCTGTTTCTAAACCAGTCAGTGGCAAGGGGTATAGATCCTATGTTTGGCTTATGCTAGTCAATATTCATGGCCCTGCACTCCTCCATAGGTGAACAAAATTAGGATTCTATTACTCAGAAAGAAGGGAAGACTGGGTAGGCAACCACTAGTGTCTGCCATAACTTCCAAGTCAGTTCCTTTTGGTCTAAGCTCTTAATTCTTTTCTGCCTCTTGGAGGACCTTATTCTATTAATGATTTCTTCTTTATTTTCAATCTCTCTCCTCATTCTCTTTCTTCAAGCTTCTTGAAAGAAGAGTCTAATTTTTTACCTCCTGTTTATTCCTTAAATTCCCTGCAATCTGAATTCTCCTTCCAATAATAAGCCTCCCTTTCTGTTGTCATCAGTAACCACCTGATTATCGAATTCTTTGCCCATTTCTTTTGTTTTCCTGGATTTTCTTTCTTGTTGAAAATGAAATGAAAAAGTTGAAAATCAAGGGAAAGCAGTTTATATGTATATATATTTGGTAAAAATGGATCATCTGAATATGGTTATAATGTTACTTTATATTCTATTACAGAATTAATTGAAAGGATTTATCATATATCTTATGACTCTACAGGAGCCTTGGAAATAGGTAAGTTGACATCTTCAGTGATTTACCTTTTTTCCTCTTCAATAAAGTATTAGTAGAAATATCAAGTTGACATGAATCTTCATGTAATATTTTCCTAATATCCAATAAATCATATTTTCCAGGGAATTTTAGGTTTATTTTCTATAGTAATTATAATGAGGACGTCGTTAATAACATAGGATTGTGTCATATACCGAAACATAAAGCATTAAAAGAAACACAAAATGCAATATGGTACCCTGGTTTGTACCTAGGAAGTGATGAAACATATTTTTAGAAAAACAGGTGAAATGTAAAGAAAGTCTCTAGTTTAGTTAATAGTAATATATCAGTGGTTAATTTCTTAGTTTTGACAAATGTACTATGGTTATATAAGATAATAACTTTTTGGAGAACTGGGTAAAGAGTATATAGAAACAGTGTACTATCTTTGTAACTATTTTGTAAATTTAAAATTATTTAAAAATAAATATTTTAAGCAAAAAAAATAAAAATTTATTGATTTGAAAATTACAGTTTAGAAGTAGCTTTTCTGTCCAATGGTTTAAAAAAAATTAAAATTATTAACACATTGACTGTCACACTAGAAAAAAAATTTGTCCTTGGGGCCATGGTGTTTTAGTAGGAAAATAGAATTAAAAACTTCGAAAATAAAATGATCCTTCCTAATTTAATGAAAAATTTGTTAATTTTTTTGTTTTCTGTGCATGAGTTACATGCAGCTCACGCAGTACTAGAACCAATTGTTACGCTGCACACCACGTGAGTTGTATGTGACTCAAGACATAGTTATTGAATTTATTTCTGAGAATCGAGTCTTTAAAATTCCACAGGTATTTAATTGTGTCTGGAGTGGACCTTGGGTGGTCCTGGATGATGACCTCTGAATTGTACCCCCTAAGTATGTGCAACAATGTCACTTCCCTACATACTGTCTCATAGATTTTGTTCAAAGAGCTGCCAGGCAAACATTCAAGGAAAAATGAACAGTCAGAAGTTATGGTAATCAGAGAACACAGTCTAGCACGTGTGGTGATCATCACGTAAGTTCATTTTTTGTTCTCAAGAGAAAATGAACATAAGGAATTGTTGGAGGAAATGGTGAACGAAGGTTCAGACATGAGTGATGAAGATGTTAATCTATTTAGTGATGATTCAGAAGAGTACCATCCTAGTGGAGACAGTGGGGACGGTTCTGATAGCAGTTGCAGCCCACCAAGAAAAACAAGAACATTATATGCAGATCTTTCTAGTGGGGAAGGTTGTTCAAAATGTATTACTGAAACAGTTGAAGCAGTTGTAGCTGATTTCAGTGAGAGTGATTCTTCGCCAGATGTTTCTGAAGATCCTGTAGTGACTAGTGTAAGTTCTCTGCCTGGGGTCCAGTTTTAGGAAGTAACATGAAGATTTTTGACTTTGTCAAAAGTAACCCTGGTGTTCCAACCGAAATTGCGGTAAATCTTGATGAAAAAAACACTGTATGATTTTTTGAAATTCTTTATAACAGATGATGTTATTGACTACATGGTGAAGGAAACTAATGTCTACGCAAGTCAGACTTTGCAGAAGGGTAATATCAAACCCCACACCTGACTGAAAAAGTGATATGTTACTTCTCAAGAAATGGAACAATTTGGGGGTATTGTTTTGGATGGGTCTTAGCAAGAAGCCAATACTTCCGGACTATTGCTCAAAAATGTTTTGTGTGATAATTCACTGGAAAGGCTTATATCACATAACTGCTTTGAAATGCTTCTGAGAGTGTGGCGTTTCTCTAACAACGAAGACTGTCTTCCTGGTGACCGTCTCTTCAAGATCCAGCCACTTCTTAATCGTCTTCTTGAAAGGTTTCAGGTTGCTATAGTTCCAGATAAGGAAATGTGTATTGACAAAAGAACGGTGCCATTTAGTGGACGTTTGAGTTTTATACAGTACATAAAGAACAAACGCCATAAATTTGGAATAAAACTTTTCAAACTTTGCCTAAACGATGGTTATGTCTGGAATGTGAAAATTTATTGTGGGAAGAAAGCAAGATCTGGCATTCCTGTTTTGTCCTCAGTTGCCATGAAGCTATTAGGAAGTTTACTAGATAGTGGACATGTTTTATATACTGACAACTACTATACCAGCATCTACCTAGCTCATCAACTCCTTGTGTGGTCTCCATATCTGGTGGGCACACTAAGAAGTAACAAGAAGCTAAACCCGCCTGATGTGGTAAAAGTGAAGCTAAACAAGAATGAAGTAATTGCTTGAGAAAGGGACTTGGGAGTTGTTGTCCTCAAATGGAAGGATAAGAGAGATGTACTGATGCTAAGTACTATGCATGGCGAAGACACCAAAGCAGTTGAAACAAGAAGGTGCTGTAGAAAAACCACATATGACTGTAGATTGTAATAATTTAAAGGTGTTCATTGACCTCTCAGATCAACTGAAATCATGTTCATGGTCTTTGAGACTTGGCATAAGGTGGTTCAGAAAATTAGCAATAGAGCTAATCAGGATCAGCTTTGGTGAACTTGCTTGTTCTCTACATACAAAGTTGTGAATAAAAAGAAGATCTCAGCTGGGCACGGTGGCTCACACATGTAATCCTAGCACTCTGGGAGGCCGAGGTGGGCGGATTGCTCAAGGTCAGGAGTGTGAAAACAGCCTGAGCAAGAGTGAGACCCCGTGTCTACTAAAAATAGAAATTAATTGGCCAACTAAAAATATAGAAAAAATTAGCCGGGCATGGTGGACATGCCTGTAGTCGAATCTACTTGAGAGGCTGAAGCAGAAGGATTGCTTGAGCCCAGGAGTTTGAGGTTGCTGTGAGCTAGGCTGATGCCACGGCACTCTAGCCCAGGCAACAGAGTGAGACTCTGTCTCAAAAAAAAAAAAAAAAAAGATCTCAATCACAAAATTCAAAGAACAAGTTTGCCTAAAACTGCTCCAGACAGATGAAACACCTACAGCAGTGCTGTCCCTTCCCTTGCCATTTGTGACTTACTCTCTCACAAACATGAGCTCTGCCAGAAGATTTGCTGTGTGCTATGAAAAAACACAAGCTGAGAGAGGATATGAATGTGCCATGAAAAGATGTAAACAGCATGGAAATGCAGCAAATATTATGTGTACTTTCGTATAGTATGCTTTTTCCTAAAACATACCTCAATAAAAAAGTAATATAAAAACTTGAAAATTAGTAATGTAAAAAGTAATATGAAAATTTGAAATATAGTTCATAAGGGTAAAGTAATAGTCTTGACTTGTCAGGCTTACCCATAATTTAAAGGTAAACATAAATAGAAAAATGAAATTTACTGACTTCTATTTAATCCACATTTTTAGAATTAAATTGTCAATACTAATTGTAACAATAAGAACATCAACAAGTAAGATTTCATGAACCAACTACGGGTTTTGCTCAAGGAGCCACCCATCACATAACATGTGTGCTATAGCATGGCAGCTTGAATTGCCTGTGTATCGTGGCTCCCAAGATAAAGAGATGTGTGAGTTATATACGCTTCACAAGGCCCCGAGCTCAAAACTAGTGTTGGTTAAATACAACTCACATGGCAGTGAATGTTTTAATTATCTTAAAAAATCCAGATTCCATGGAATAGAGGTATAGGGAAATATGTACCTATAGGTTTCATTTTTTAGTTTATAGAAAGTATGGGATTTCATTTTTTGAATACTGGTATGGTCCATGAATACCATCTTGTCCTTAGTTACAGATTTTCTCTTTGATTCTTTAAGGTACTTTTGTGTTCTTTGGTTGTTTTATGTAGCATTTTGTATTAATGCAGGCAAGCCCTTTAAATGGTTCCCAGTACACTGCTTTTTATTTTTTTTTTGTTTAGTGTATATTTTAGAGACAAAGGGCCAATGATGTGACTCAGTGGCTTGGAGTTGAGACCCTGTTAGTATAGTTTTGTTCAGACACACCTACTTGAGCTTCTAGGTCAAGTACTAGACATGGTTGACGTATTGTTAATGAGTATGAATAATGATGAACGTAACTCTTAGCATAGCCATTTCTGTAATTGATCTAAAATAATATGGAATTGATTGCTGTCAAATAATAGAAATTCTCAGTTTCCAAAATGGACTCTAGTATGATAACTCTTTTACATTTTAATAAATATTAAAAGACTTACAAGAAAGGAACTCTGTCATTTGCTGAAACTATTAAGTAACTTTTCATTAATAAAAGTAAAATAGCCATGCTGATCTTGTGAATGATTTCCTGCTTCTGTTACAAACTTTAATGACTTTAGTTAAATTTCATAAAGGGAAATAGAAATATACTAAAAGGATATAGACATTTAAAACAACAGACCCATGCCTAAATAAGTCTTGCAGAATAATTGTTAGGCTTGGAGATTTCTGTTTTGCTTAATAATCTTTATTTGGAATTGGTATTAACAATCTCATGTTAATAAATTTATAGCTCTACTTCTTAGTTGTTTAACCTGATTGTGCTAACCTGGGTAGGGAAGTTTAGAAAAAAGGAGAATAGTTTTTTCAGGCTAAGTTTAAATTCCATTGATCATTTAATAGTTCATATAAAACAAACAAAATAAAACATTTATTCTATTCTAGACAAGCATTAAAAGTGTTTCTAGGGACATGCTTACCATTCAGCTGGCTGACATTTTGTGGTCATCAAAGTATAAATAAGAATAGCTAATATATATTGAGCACTTTTTATGTACCAGGCACTTTACTTGCATTATGTGGTTTAATCTTCACAAACACTCATGAAATAGGTTGGAATTCCCTTTATGGATGATGCTGGGAGAGTAACCCTGAGACTAGAGGGCAGCAAGAACAAGCGCCCATTGTATGCAGTACCTACGGTCAGTTTGGTTCATAATGTTAGCGGCTTCCAGGAAATGCTGACACATTTTCATGGTAAATTTCAGATTGCTTCAACTTTTCTGGGTACTATCTGATCATACCAAGTGACCTAGAGCAGATTTCCCTGTGGGACTAGCCTGGAGTAAAGTCTTAGGTTCTCTGTTCTAGCCTTGATCTGGCTCATTCTGCAGTCCCCTAGTATGTCAGTTGTTCTCTGTCACCTGATTAATTGCTGAACACTCACTCATTGTGTGCTTCACTGAGCACATGCCAAGAACTTTTGGCAGCTCTGGGGAACATGCTCTCAACGTGCCTCCTGGTCGGTGTTGGGCAACTAGAATTTCCTAGTCATTGTGAGAGCTTTGATCCAGAAACTAGGACACACACCAAAGACCAGGAATAAGGTAGTTGAGCAGCTGACAGGTGAAATGCAGCTATCCAAACCCAGCCAATTGGTCAGGAGTCAAAAATAAGAGCAGACATGTGACTCTAAAAGGTGGTTTTTGAAGAGGGTTGTAGTAGTTGGCTATGGACTTCATAGTTTGTAGACATAAGATAATTACAACTTCTTTTTGAGAAAGAGTCATAAAAATACAGAATCTCCTTCACTACCTTCTCTTCTTCATAGTCTCCAAAAGTTGACCTTTTTCAGGGCTCAGTCCTTGGCCTTCTATATTTATTTTCTACATGATCTCATATGATCCCTTGCTTTAAATGCCATCTATTCTCCCAAATTTATTTCTCTACCTTGATCTCTCCCATGAAGTCTAGGCTCATATTTATGTGATTTCAACATCTCCATTTGTAAGTCTAATAAAGATTTCAAGCCTAATATATTTAAAATAGAACTCTTGAACTCTTCTCCCAAAATATGTCCCTTGTTCTTCATCTCAGTTGTTCAGGCCAAAAACTAAAAAGTTGTCTGTACTTTTTCTCTTTCTTTCATACCCCACATCCAGTCCATTAGTAAGGCTTATATGCCTTCCTTTCAATGTATATCACAAACCACCCCTTGCTCCCCCTACTCCTCTACTGCCCTAATAAAGTCACCGTTATGTCACCTAGATGGTAGAAATGGTTTTCCTACTGGCCTTCCCTATCTCCTCCTATATCTCTCCAGTCAGTTCTCCATTTAGGAATAAAAGTTTTCTTCTTAAAATGTTGAACAGTTCCTGTCATTCTCTTACACAGAACCCTTCAGTGGCTACCTATTACACTCTGAATAAAACCCTGAGTCTCACCATGTTATGTCAGGCCTGCTGACTTTATCCCCCCTACCCACTCTCTGTCTTGCCATCTCTGCCGTAGCCACACTAGCCTTCCTGCTGTTCCCTGGATACTTCATTTGTAATCAGCAAATTTCTATTCCCTCGTAACCCCACACCCTCATTCCAATCAGTTCAGCCTCTAACCTGGTACTGGTGGAGGTAGATTCAGAGAGAAGAAAAGTGTACATCCAAAACTCTAGCACATGTAGTAGTTGAGGTCACACTAGAAATTTTGCAACTTTAGCATTCCAAGTTTCTGCAATTTGAATTGCTTTCAAACATAAGAGGAACTGGATTCGGAGCTACAGAAATACATAGCTAGAGTCAATGGGGAAAAGTTACAGAGAGATTTCTGCTCAGTTTAATGAGTACTATAATAAATAAGTTTGTCATCTGCATGAAAACAGATTGAGCTGCTCCTAAGACAGTGAGTTCTCCATCTCTGAAAGTGTACAAGTGGAGGCTGATTGATCTCATGCAGGGATGTTGTGGAGGAAAAATGTGCTCAAGTAGAGGGAGGAAAGAGTTGATTTCTACTGTTCTCAACTCTGAGATTGTATCAACCTTTAGAATCTTCTTTTTTCAGAAGTAGTTCTTCGCAGAGTCCTCCTCAGATTCTTCTTTTCGTGTGCATGTTGGGAAGCTTTCTCCAGTAGAGTATCCAGCACTTCTAGGTGAAAGTTTCTGATGGTTGAGGGGAAAACGAGCTGCTGTCAAGGTTGATTTCCAGTGAGATTGGCCAAGTCTTAATCTAAGGAATTTATTTTGAGGCATTTTTCTTTCTCTCGCTTTTTATTTTTTAATTTATTTTTATTAATTTTTTGATCTGAAATAAGTAATACATACATATTTAAATTTCCTAATAGATTTTTAGTTACTAAGCAAAAGTTCATTGAGTTTCAGAATAAAAGAGCATGCCACTTGGAAATAGCTTTTGCTCAGAGTTTGTAAGAAATGGAACACTCACCTCATTCTTACCCTTGTGCAAGAAGCTCCTTGAGAAATAGCGACTGTGTTTTGAATGTTTCATTTGAGGGCAAGGCAGCTATTCCATTATATTTTCTTAGAGAAGGCAAAAATGTGATTTAAACAAGAGAAAACTTTAAGCTGTAAGTATTTTTAATTAGTCCTGAATTAAGGTATTGACTTGCCATACAAATTCAAGTTTCTTTTAACTGCTGAGCTGTGGTACTTGTAATTAATAATATAGGAAAGAATGATTTTCAGGGTCTTAAAGTATCTCATATTTGATCACTTCTGAAAGCAAGCACCCAAATAATGGGATGACACATCTAACAATTGATTCTGGGCTGACCCAGCTTCCTTCAGCAGCTGGGCCTGCCCCACCCAAGTATGCGGCTGGCACCATAGGAATCATGGTTCTGATGACACTGTTTTGTTTAAGAAAGGCCTGAATTCCTTAATGTGTCTTGACCTTGAATCTCTTGCTGCTTCTGTATTTTCTCTGGGTTTCTGGCTTTGCTACCTATCTCTGTTCTTTAGATTTGACTCCTCCTCCTTTCTGACTGTTATCTTGACTTCACCCAAACAAAACTGCTGCACTGACCCAGCACATACAGTTTGGATTATCTTCTGTATTGATATTTCTGTCTTGGCTTGAGCGAAGGATCCTCTGAGGAGGAGAAAGAGATAGAAGTACCTCCTTGATTGTAAAGGTAATGTAAGCATTGAACATGTGTCGTAGTTCTTGATCTTTTGATCCTATGCAGTTGAGATTAATTTTTTGTGTCTAGCCTTAGCAGAAGACTAATAATCCACACAGCTCTTCGATCCAGTTATGAAGTAATAAATGCAGAGAGGAAAAAAGAAATTCTCAAATGTAGCCCACTTCTCTCTGTCATACAGCTACTGAGGAACAACAAATCTGAGTACCAGGGATGAAGTTAAAAGGCCACATATAGATGATGTTGGAAAGTTCAGACCTTAAAATGGTATACTTGGTTCACTTGGAGCCTCTTTATTTACTTGCTTTTCTCTGAATGATAATGGCAAACCCATAAATAGCATTTACCATGTTATCAGTGCCTTATTTATTTTAGCTAATTGAATCCTCACAGCAATCCTGTGAAGTATGAACTATTATAGTCCCCATTTACCACATGAGTATGTTAAGTCTTGAGCAAGTTAAGTCATTGGCCCAAAGTTTCCCAGCTTGTTGTGTCAGAGCTGGGATTCAAACCCAAGTAAGTGTATAACCACATGCTATATTGATTCTTTAGTTCCTAATTCATAATTTTAAGAAGCCTGGTTTTTTAGAGCACAGCAGGTTAGAAGTTACAAATGTGAAAGAGTTTAGTGATCTAAGATTCCCACTTTAATGTATCTCTTCTAATGAAATAATTACTCATTAAGGGAGGTCTATACAGTGTTAACAGTTATAATAGCAAAATAATTGAAAATAATGCAGAATTTCAATAATTGCATAAATGATTAAATAAACTAGCGTACTACTTTTCAGACTTTAATGTGTATGCAAGTCACTTGAAATCTTTTTAAAATATAAATTTAATTCAGTAGGTCTGTGGTAGGGCCCAAGATTCTACATTTCTAACAAGTTTGAAGATAATTCTGATGCTGCTGATCCATGGACCCCGCTCTGAGGAACAAGGAATTTCAGTGCACTCATACTTTGTTTGTTAAGAACAGGTCTGGGACTAGGGAGAGGTGAATGGGGTGGGGTGCCTTGGGTGCCTTACTCATCTCATCGTACTCTGGTCCCTAACTAGAATCATATTTTTAAAGATTATTCAGTGACTTTAGGTTATGCTTACAACATAATTGAGAAGTGTCCTTAAACTATAAGTAATTATGAAACTGGACAAACACAGGAAATAACTATTTTCTGACACTGGATAGTAGAGCAGGACTGTGATTCTTGAGAGAAGGGCAACAAACAAGGGGAGCCCTAACATCACCCAGGCTTTCTACTTGCAGGTAATTTCCAAACTGGTGGAAATTAGGGGACACAAAAAGAATCCAGTAATCCCTCTGAGTTTAGTAGACAGAGGTCAAAATTTAGGGACTTGAGGTGGCTAGTAATTGAAGAATAGAGTTCTGGAAACGGAGTTGGTCAGAGAAAGAATTTGTGAAATCTGTGCAGGGGTGCTCTTGAGAACCTGGCTGAATACCAAACTGTTCTGCACAGAGTGAAACCCCAAGAAACTGGCAAGGGCAGTTTGTAAGAAAAGAAGAATTGCCAGCTTGCTGTAATATTGGGACAAAATTAGCCCTTAAATAAAGGTTCCTAACAAAAGCCCTAAAAGAGCTTAAAACCAAGCCTCAGAAGAATCAGATTAATGCACAAATAACTTCCTGCCAGAAGAGGTCCAATACTTTTTAAACAAATACAGCAACATCAAGCACTCAGCAATGTAAAATTCAGTGAATTGCATACAATCAAACATTAGTAGATAAGGAAGGAAGAGAAAAGTCAGTTGATAGAAAGACTCTAAAATGATGGAGATGAAGAGCTACTGTATTTTTGAGTCTCTCTGTTATGACAGAAAGTTTATACACTAATATAAAGTGAAAAGCATTTAAGATTTTTAAGTTTTTCTCTATTCTGTTTGGCTATATCCTGTACATTGGTGTGCATTCTCAAAACAATTTTCAAAAATAGCATATGATTGTATACTAAGAGTTCCTTTTTGATTCAGTAGTTATTTAGGAGAGTGTTTCTCAATTTTCAAATTACTCTTAATGCTTTTGGTACTCATTTAAAAAAATGGATATATGGCATTCTGCATTTCTAAATTTTTATTGTTCTATTTATGGACTAGTTTATGATCAGTTTTGGTAAAGTTACACTGACCTTTTTCTTTGTAAGATACCTAAATACTATATTCAACTTTTCTTGGTTCAGTTTTTCTATAATTATTTTTTTGTCTGATCTCTTAAAAGTCTAAAATTATAAATCACTGATTTCTTCCATTAGTTTAAAAAAATATTTCTTAGTATTTGTTTTGGTATATTTGTTAATGTGTTATTTACTGTCAGTTTCTCAATTTAGGATTTTACCTTTTGTCTAAATAATTTGACTTCTTTACTAATTTATGACCTGTGTTTTGTGTTTTGTTTTAGCTGACATTGGTACTGCTACCTTAGTTTGTATTTCTACATAAATCTTTGTACTTCCTAATATATTTACTCTTTCTTTGTCATTTATTTCCTAAAATGAAACATACAGTTGGATTTAATTTTTTAACCTAATGAGAACCTTTGTCTTTTAACAAATATTTAATGCATTTATATTTATCATCAAAATTGATCTAATTTATTTTACTTTATTGATCTTGTTTTAAGCTTTGTGTTTTAAATTCTTTCTTGTTTCCCTTGTGTTTTAGATTTTTTGCTGTTTGATTTACAGTATTGTCTTTGTTTAATTTGGTTTTGATAATTTATGGTTCATCTAAGTGGCATATAACCTGCTTATTTAAAGATTATTTAAAATTTTTTTTAAACTTTAAATCTACATAGTACCTATAATTAACAGTCAAGAATGAAATGGTATCTCTTCATTTCCCTCAGTATGAAATGAGACATTTAGTACAGCTTTACTTAATCTGATTCTCAGTTTTCATTAAATTGATCTAAAATTTTTATCTCACATTATTACTAAATTTTAATTTTAATAATTTATAAGCTATTTCTTTTACTAATTTTTATGTGGGCATAAAGATTATAAAACCCTACAGTTGTCAGCCTTAATTGCCACTTTTTTCAAGTATATATCAAAATGAATCTAAAAATCATTAAAAATATACTCTTGTATTTTATTATTCCTCATTTTTTAAAAATTTACTTTCATATTATATGTTTTAAAAATACTGGTTTTCTTTTCCCTGTTGCTCATGTTCAGGCCTTTTTTTTTTTGCTCATTATACCAGGAAAAAAGAAGTAGAAAAAGTCATTTGAAATTAAAACATCAAATTTTGTATGTGGTATTTGCTATAGCAAAGTATAAGGTCTGGAATATGTTTGGGATTACTGGATTAATGGGTTTTACGGTGGTGGATTTTATGGAGAGATTACCAGTTATTTAGGTAAACCTGTAAGCTTGTTTTCTAAGATATCTCTGTTAATTACTGTATCAGATAACAGAGGGCCTGGCATTTAGATTCTCATTAATAGGTGTCCAGTGACAGAAACCACCCTCTTGCTCTGGTAGACTGTTACCCTGATCCTGAATGTGCCTCATCATTTAACCTTCTCAGGTGGACATCAACTTCATTCCCGCTCTATAATAAAGGTGCTTGTATGCGGCTTTCCCAGTTTTTCTAGAACATGCTTGAGGACCGTTTAGGGAAGCAGGGTCTTAGAGGACACTCTGTCTTGTCTTGGAAATAGTGGAGAAGGAAGAAGTGTGTAGTGGTTGCTAGGGGTAATATCTTTAAGGAAACAATGCTGTTGCTAAGTTATTTTTAGAGATGAAGGCTTGTCCTCATATATATATACACACACGTGTGTGTGTGTGTGTGTGTGTGTGTATATATATATATATATATATGCAGATATGTAGCTAGACAACCAAGATGTAGGGAGTGAGGTGAAGTTGAGAATGACCTCTCCAGGATTGCTGGGTCAGGGTGAAGTTCCTGGCTTTGGTTCTCTGTTTTTCTTTGTGACCATAGTAAACCATTTAACTTTTGTGAGTCTCGGGCTAGATCTGTTAAACTAGGAACTGACTCTCTAAGATCCTCTCTAACTTTAAAATTCCATGACTGACCAGGGTAACAGGGTAGAGCAAGGAAGCTTCTATAGCATTTTAGTATTAATTTTAAAATTAATAAACACGGAAGTCAGCTTAATTTCATCTTGTAAAGTCATGAGAAATAAGTCATTTGTTTTACTACTTTGAATGAGGAGGATTAGAAGAAGGAATCACATGTGCTGGTGTATTTCTGTTCTGATCTAATATTAAGTAAGTGACACATGTTGTAGTTGAGTGTCCCAGTTCTAACACTTGGAAGTAATCTGGTACTAGAATGACTCAGAAGAATGTTAAATTCTCATTTTTCCCAGACAAAACTGAGAAAGATATTTATTTAGATTCCCAGAAGGTTGTTACATTTTCTATTGGGATATGTGTGTGTCTCAAGATTGAGGATGCTGGGAGGTGGGCTCCCTGGGTGGTACCAGTCAGACGCCACGCTGCAGGTCACACTGAACATCTTTCATTGATAGGCTTCTGAGTGATAAAAAGGCTGCTAGCACTGAAGTTAGGTTTCACAAGAGCACCACCAGCCTGCTGCCCAAGCTGGCTTCCTGTCCTCAGTTGCGCTGGACATGGTCACAAGCAGGATGGGCAGAGGGAGTTTTCTCATAAGGAACATGTCATAATTGTGAAAGAGCTGGGAACCAGTGCTGATTGAATAAAATCTGTGCAGTAGTCAAAGGGTGACTCTTTCTGAAGCGAGGCTTTGTCCTGGCCAGATTCTAGAGGAAGGACCACAGAGGCTCCAGCCAGAGTAGCACAGAAAAGACTGGGCAGTGGACATTGGTTGCTTCTCTTCTTTGTAGTGCTCACATTGGGGACTAAGCAAATGGCTGGACAGTTTTATTTCCCACTCTGTCAAGAGCATCCGTGGGGGGGAAAAAGAAAATTGTTTCGTTCCAGAAATGTATTTTGCTTTAGTAAATAAACACATGTCATGAATTGAGTAAATTCAAATAAAGATAAATTAGAAACTTGAATAAAAATATATATAATACGCTTTTAAGTGCTACTGTATGATAGTCCCTGCTAAGGATGCAGAGATTAACAGTCAGTAAATTCTTTCTTTAGGAACTTAACTTGAGCAAGCCACAGAAATAAATGGCTAATATTTATTATGTTTCATTCAGTTTTTGTAGACCATCTACTCTGTGCAAGGTGCTGTATTAGGTGGCACTTAAAAGCTAAGATAGAGAAGCTAGACTAGAGTCTCTGTTCTCAAGGCATTTATAGTCCAGAGAGATATGTATAAACAGGTAACTAGAGTGCCAGGTACATTGGGGGCATACAGGAGAGAATAAATAGAATGCATGGGAGAGAACGATGCAGGTAACTTCGAATGTGTTCTGAGAAGCAGACTCAGGTGCCTATACCTTCAGATTTCTAGAGTCCTTGAGACTTCTTAGGAGTTCTAGAACTAATGGAGTCAACTCCTGGAGGAACATTTCTTGTAGGTTTTTATAGGTAAAGCTGCTTAATATTAATGAGTTGATAGCTGAATACCTGAGAGGAAAAAAAATTGTTGATGCATGTGTTTTCTATTTTCTAGAAATAAAGCTGATGAAGAAGATGATATGATTATTATTGAATTGCCCTCTGCTAGTTGCAAATTATATCTGGAATTCTTTTATTTGAGATTATAGGAAGATAACTTCTGATCAAATATTATTTCCCATTAATTTATAGAGAAGGTCTTTCTTGAATTTTAAATACAGTCATAGACTCCCATAGCTCTTTGAGGTGGGGGGTTCCTATTAAGCCCAGTGTTCGCCTGTCCAAGTAAAGGGCTGCTCTCTCTGTCTCTCATTGAAATGTTGATCTCTCTTTACAGCAGTTGAGGCCTTTAATTTAAACACTGGATTTGTAAATTGAAGGGGCCCAGGCCGGCCTGGCCTGTGGAGCATGAGGCTTACCTCCATGCCTGAGCCACAGGAGGCCCACTACTTGCTGCTTTGAGGGAGTTAATAAGAGCTTTTGTGACCTGGTTTGCCCATGCTTTATTGGCTAATATCTAGATGATTTGAAGGAAGAAAGAATGTGATAAAAAAAGTCAAAGTTACAGCTGTGAACTAGATGGAAAGTTAAAATTTTAAAAACCAGCACCAATATGGTACAGATAAGAATCAGAAGTTAGGAAGAGCTAGAAGGAGAAGTTTTAATTATAGCAACCCTCAAGACATTTGAAATTGTTATGATGATTTTAAGTAGGCGACCTTTTGGTCTTAAAAAGAGTCAAGGACTTTACTTTCGATGTGTAGTTTATTAAATTGTAAACACATACAAAATTTAAGGGGAACAGGTAATCTTTGTATGTAAAATTATTTTGATTTATGGCTTCCTGGACTTTGAAAGCCTCCTTGTGCCTTGATTAAATACATTGAGTGGTTTTAAAACTCAATAAAATTGGGGGGGAGCTTTTTTTTGTCACAAGCAGGTTATTTTTAATATAGCAATTAGGGATATCATTAGGAAGAGTATTAAAAATGGTTTGTAATATCAAGCTGGAATGGAACTAAATAATGAAAATGAGAAATTGGACACATTAATTATAAATAAAAGTAAACATTTTTCAAGTAATACTGAAATCAGTGGAATTGAAGAAACTTACTAAGATTTTTCTTTTTTGTTTCTTAAAAAATTTACTTACAGAGGGAATACATGAATGCTTTGTTTAATAAAAAATGAATATTGCACATCAGACTATAGTTCCTGATAACCCTTCCATCTCCCCTGAGGTTATCATTTTGCCGTTTGTTCTTAATCTTCTAATACATATTTATATGCATATATATGTATACATAGAACAGGAATTTATGTTGTATATAGATGTTAAAAAGTCCCTGTAGAATGTATTGATTGCTAGTGCATTTTAAATATGACCTTCAATTGTTGTATGTTGTTTTTAATACTTCTGCAGTAGTACTGTTAGCAGCTGGCATTTATTGAGTAGTTACTATATGCTAGGCAGGATGCTTAGCATTTTTTAACGTGATTTGTCTCATAATCTTATAACCTTCAGAGGTAAAAAAGTTGATTTTATATGAATAAACTATTACCTTCAGTATATCTTCCATTTACATTAAATTAATAATGCCAGTAGTTTAGAATTCTTCAGTAAGACTTCAAAACTAAAATATTTAGAATGATTTTTAAAAATTGGTAAGAATATAACTTTTAGTTCTGTTATATTTGTTACTCTTGTGCATTTGGCCTTTACCAGGTTCCTGGAGTCAGCTGTCTGCTTGCTAGGTCAGAAAGCAGGAGATATAAGGGTGGCTTCTGCTTAACTTTCAGGAATGAAGAGAGTGTGTGTGTCATATTTGACTCATTCTCAATGAGGAACAGACAATTCCAGACATTTTCTCACTAGTTAATGGTTTTAAAAGCCTATGCCTATGATGATATCCTTGTTTTGGGAACAGTGATAGGATACAAGACCTAAATTGAAGGAGATTTGATTTTGAAAGATGCCTTTCATTATACCCTTAGTCATACTGATCTGTGGAAACAAAAGCTGCTGCATTGCGAGCTCTAAGAATTTTTATGGGAATTGGTAGAAAGGGAATCGTATCGGGTGGGTTGAGAGAAAACAGGGTTGTACTTTTTGTGTATACTCTGATTTTGGCATTTGGATGAGGATATTTTCAACATTTCATGACAAAATAAGGAGATATTAGTGAATGGGATAGTTTCAGAAAGGTTTAAGTCTCAGCTCTCCTCCTTAACTAGCTGGGTGACTTTCAAAAGGCTAGCTGATACAGTTTTAATCAAATGATAATATCTACTTTATATATTCATGGGGTTGAAATTATATAAAGTCTTTTATACATTACTAGGTGCTATACAAATGTGCCAATATTAGGTGGTATTCTTACTATTTTTATTATTATAATTGTTGTCAGAGCCTTCTACAGTTTGCTTCTTTTACTAATGCCTATATTCCAGAGTTAACCTTCTTGCTCCTATCCTTTATTACATGAAAGAGATTACTATATTGGAGTTCTGATATTTTCAGAATAAGAAAAGAGATTCTATTGCTGAGTCATTTAACACATACTGAAGGCCTACAATATTTCAATCAGTATTTCTTCTTGCTGAATGCTAGAAAAGATCGTTGATAGTAACTCTCAAGGAGAGAAGAAAGGTATATGCTGAAGGTCCCAATAAATACCATTTAACTGTCATCAATACATTAAATTTTCATAGGCATTTATCTTTTTTGTCTTCAAATTTAAAAATTTAGTGTTAAATATAAATATAAAAAAATATATTTGTCCACTTATAAAAATATTAATTCTGTTGTGGGATAGTGTTTGAAAAAACAATCAGAAATTATCTTGCTTTGTTTCTTTTTTGTTATGTAATACTTTATTTTGAAATACCAACTAACATTCAATGAGGGTATGAGGTTTTTATGTTTAATAGAATAGATGAGTTAAAATGGTTAAGAAGCACTCATTTCCAGAGTAAGCTCTCATTTTCAGATGATGAAACTGAGCTCCACTGAGTTTGCATTTGGTGTACTTTGGGCTCTACATTCTAACAGAGAACTGGTTCTTGCTTGGAAGCCCAATCATAAGTCTGGTTTATTCTGGGTTTGTTTATAATTTTGCTTCCTCCCATTCTGTTAATATTTTCCTAATATAACTGATATAGCAATTCAGAATCCATGGAAAGAGTGAGCATCTTTACCTTGTTACAGAATCTTCAGACTGTATATCTGTAAGCCAGTGTTAGAGAAATTAAACATCAGTTATTTAAGGCAACTAGGATGTCTACAATTTAAATTTCATTTGTTGTTTTTTAGGGATGTGCCATTTATTTCATGAAAACACTATAGGTACAGGCTATTCCTCGAAGAGTATGTGTGCTCTGGAAGAAGCACTTTGCTGGCAGAAAAATCCTTTGGGTTTTATTGTTCCCCCTTCTGGGTGGTTCTGAAAAACAAACCCTTTTGACTTTTATTGGTGAAACCACCTTGTCATCTCTATATTTACGTTCATTTATTTTTTCTTTGACCTATCTTTGCGGCAAACCATTTCTATCCTGAAGTTACACCAATGGAAAGAGTTAAATATTGTTTCAAAGTGACCTATGAAATTCCATTCTATATTTAAAACATACCCCATTGGAAATATCACTTTTATTCTCCTTTGTATTTTGTTACCCCCACCTATGGTACCATCTGAGAACTGTTTGTGTGTATTTTTTTAAAATTTCAAAATATTACCGGGGTACAATTGTTTTAGTTACTGTATCCATTTTGTTATGCTTGAGTCACGGTTATAAGTGTGCCCGTAACCCAGATAGTGTTCCCTGTACCTGTTAGATAGGTTTTCACCCATCCCCTCGGTCTTCGTCCCCCCTGCTTGGCTTGATTTCCACTAAGTTTTACTTCCCTCTGTGTATGTGTGTGCTCATCAGTTTGTTCCAATTTAATAGCAACTACATGTGGTGTTTGTTTTTCCATTCTTGTGACACTTTACTTAGGAGAATGGTCTCCAGTTCCACCCAAATTGTATCAAAAGGCCTTAATTAATCCTTCTTCATGGCTGAGTAGTATTCCATAGTAAACATATACCACATTTTGTTAATCCACTAATGAGTTGCTGAGCACTTGGGTTGATTCCACATTTTTGCAGCTGTGAATTGTACTGCAATAAACATTTGAGTGCAGGTGTCTTTTTAATAAAATGACTTCTTTTCCTTTCAGTAAATACCCAGTACTGGGATTGCTGGATCGAATGGTCGGTCTACTTTTAGTTCTTTGAGGAATCTCCATAATGTTTTCCATAAGGGTGTACTAATTTGCAGTCCCACCAACAGTGTATAAGCATTTCATTTCCAGCATCTGTTGCTTTTGGACTTTTTAATACAAGCCATTCTAACAGGCACCTCATTGTGGTTTTAATTTGCATTTCCCTGATAATTAGTGACATTGAGTATTTTTCATATATTTATCGGCCATTTGTGTATCTTCTTTTGAAAAGCTTCTGTTCATGTCTTCTGCCCACTTTTTAATGGGGTTGTTTGTTTTGTCCTTGCTAATTTGCTTGAGTTCTTTGTAGATTCTGGTTTTTGGCCCTTTATCAGATACATGGCTGTGAATATTTTCTCCCATTCCGTAGGTTGTCTATTTGCTCTGTTGATGATCTCCTTAGCTGTTCAGAAGCTTTTTAATTTAATCAAGTCTCATTTATTTATTTTTGTTGTTGCTCTGGTTGCCATTGGGGTCATCTTCATAGATTCTTTGCCTATGCAGGTATCTATTAATACAAGAGTTTTTCCAACATTGTCTTCTAGTGTTCTTTTGGTTTCATGCCGTACATTGAAGTCTTTCATCCATCTTGAATTAATTTTTGTGAGTGGTAAGAGATATGGATCATGTTTTATTCTTCTGAATGTGGCTACCCAATTTTCCTAGCACTATTTTCTGAATAGAGTTTCTTTTCCCCAGTGTATATTATTGTCTGCTTTGTCAAAGATCAGTTGGATGTATGTGGATGGTTTTATATATGGGTTCTTGTTCTGTTCCATTGGTCTATGTCTCTGTTTCTGTGCCAATACCATGCTATTTGGGTTTCTATAGCCTTATAGTATAATTTGATGTCTGGTAATATGATGCCTGCAGATTTGTTCTTTTTGCTTAAGATTGCTTTGGCCATTCAGGCTCTTTTCTGGTTCAAAATGAAGTGTAGAATTATTTTTTCTGGATCTGTGAAATATGATATTGGTGTTTTGATGGGGATTGCATCAAATCTGTAAATTGCTTTGGGTAGTATGGACATTTTAACAATATTGATTCTACAGATCCAATCAATATTGGAGTGATAATGTTTTTCCATTTGTGTTATCTGCGATTTCTTTCCTCAATGTTTCCTAGTTCTCTTTGTAGAGATCTTTCACCTCCTTGTTTAAGTGTATTCCTAGGTGTTTTATTTTCTTTGTAGCAATTGTGAATGGTATTGAGTCTTTAATTTGACTCTCAGCTTGACTGTTCTTGTATAGGAATGCTACTGATTTGTGTACATTGATTTTGTAACCTGAGACTTTGCTGAATTTATTTATCAATTCCAGGAGTTTCTTGGAGGAATCTTTGGGGTTTTCTAGATATAAGATCATATCATCAGCAAAGAGCAATAGTTTCACCTCCCTTTTCCCCATTTGGATACCCTTGATTTCCTTCTCTTGCCTGACTGCTCTGGCTAGGACTTCCAGCACTGTGTTGAATAGAAGTGGTGACAGTGGGCAACCTCATCTTGTTCCAGTTCTGAGTGGGAATGCTTTCAACTTTTCCCCACTCAGTATCATAAAAGGGTGCTGAATTTTGTCAAATGCTTTTTCTACATCTATTGAGATGATCATATGATCTTTGTTTTTGCTTCTGTTTATGTGGTGAATCACATTTATGGACTTACCATCTTCGCATCCCTCTGATGAAGCCCATTTGGTCATGGGAGATTATTTGTTTGATGTGCTGCTGAAATTTGGTTGCCTAGGATTTTATTGAGGATTTTTGCATCTATATTCATAAGGGGTATTGGTGTATAGTTTTCTTTTTGTTGTGTCCTTTCCTGGTTTTGATATTATGTCAAGGTGATACAGGCTTCATAGAATGAGTTGGGGAGGATTCCTTCCTTCTCAATGTTATGAAATAATTTCTGCAATAGGTATCAATTCTTCTTTGTAGGTCTGATAAAATTTGGCTGTGAAACCATCTGGTTTGGGACTTTTTTTGTTGGAAAATTTTTTATCTGCTTCAATTTCATTACTCATAATTGGTCTGTTCATGAGTTCTATTTCTTCCTGATAGAGCCTTGGGACGTTGTGTGTTTCCAGGAATTTGTCCATTAACCAAAATAGCATGTTACTGGCACAAAAATAGGACATAGACCAATGAAACAGAACAGGGAACCCTGATAGAAAACCATCCACATATTGCCATCTGACCTTTGACAAAGTAGACAGCAATATACGCTAGGGAAAAGAATACAATCCCTATTCTATAAATGATGCTGAGAAAATTGGATAGCCACATGTAGAAGATTAAAACAGGGTCCATATCTCTCACCACTCACAAAAAATAATTCAAGATGGATCACAGACTTAAATCTAAGAAACGAAACCATAAGAATTCTAGAAGAAAATATTGGAAAAACTCTTCTAGATATTGGCCTAGGCAAATAATTTATGAAGAAGACCCCAAGGGCAATCACAGCAACAACAAAAATAAATAAATGTGACTTGATTAAACTAAAAAGCTTCTGCACAGCCAAGGAAATAATCAACAGAGCAAATAGACAACCTATAGAACGGGAGAAAATGTTTGCATGCTATACATCCAATAAAGGGCTAATAACCAGAATCTACAAGGCACTCAAGCAAATCAGCAAGACAAAAATCAAACAACCCATTAAAAAGTGGGCAAAAGACATGAACAGGAGCTTTTTAAAAGAAGATAGACTAATGGCCTGTAAACATATGAAAAAATGCACAACATTACCAATTATCAGAGAAATGCAAATCAAAACCACAACGAGATATCACCTAACCCCCATTAGATTGGCTTTTATCTAAAAGTCCTAAAAGAATAGATGTTGGTGTGGATGCAGAGAGATAGGGACACTTATACACTGTTGCTAGGACTGCAAACTAGCCCAACCTCTATGCAAAATAATATGGAAATTCTACAAAGAACTAAAAGTGGACATATCATTTGATCCAGCGATCCCACTACTCGGTATTTACCCAAAGGAAAAAAAATCATTTTATCAAAAAAAAAAAAAAACCTGCACTAGAATGTTTATTGCAGCACAATTCACAATTTCAAAGATGTGGAATCAACCCAAGTGCCCATCAATTCATGAGCAGACTAGTAAAATACGGTATATGTACACCATTGAGTACTACTCAATTATAAAAAAATGAATTAATACCTTTTGTAACAATCTGGATGGAACTGGAGACCATTCTCCTAAGTGAAATATCTAAAGAATGTAAAAACAAACACCACATGCACTCACTATTAAGCTGGAACTAACTGATCAGCATTCATGTACACAGGTGGAAGTAAAACTCAACAGAAATTTTGCAGGTGGGAGGTGGGAGGAGGGGATGGTTGGAATCATACCTAATGGGCACAACGTACACTATCTGGGTGATGAGCACACTTATAACTTTCACTCAAGCAGTACAAAAGCAATCCATGTAACCAAAACATTTGTACCCCCGAACATTCTAAAATTAAAAAAATACATATTTTTTAAAACCAAAAGAAAAAAAAGAACTCTGAAGAAACTTTCTCTTTCTCTTTATCTGACTGATAATTCCATGTAAGTATAAAGTCCACATTGAATCCAGCAAAATAAACAAAACAATCAAAAATCACACCAATGTACCTTAGAGATCTTTCCAAATGAGTTCACAGAGTTTGCTCATTCATTTTTCACAGCTACATAGTATCCCATTTGTGTGGATATACCATAGTTTGTTTAATCATTTCCCTATTGAAATAATGCCTTAATGAATAACCTTGTACATTCATAATTTCATACATTTGCAAGTGGATCTTCAGGATAAATTTCTAGAGGTGGGATTGCTGGGTCAAAGGGTAAATGTATTTGTAACTGTGTTAGATATTGCCAAATTATCCTCTGGAAGAGTTTATCATTTGGCATTCCATCAGCACAGGGCAAGAGAGATTTGTTTCCACAAGCATCTCCAACAGAAGGTGTCCTTGAACAACTGGGTCTTTGCCAACCTGATGGGGGAGAAAGAGTATCTCAGTATAGCTCACATTTGTAGTTCTCTTACTATGAATGAGGAGTGAAGATCAACATCTTTTCCTATATTTAAGAGGCATTTACCTTCTCCCTTTCTTTTTTGTCTCTTTCTTTCTCTTGGAACTCTGTACTTTGCCCATTTTTTTTACGGTGGTGGGGTTTCATTCCATCTTAATTTCTAGCAGTTTTTTATACAAGTAAGCTGATTAGTAGAGTGATTAACCTCTTCTGTCTGTAGCTGGGACTATAGGTGCATGCCACCATGCCTGGTTAATTTTCTTTCTTTTCTTTTCTTTTTTTTTTTTTTTTTTTGGAGAGATGGGGTGTTCCTATGTCATTATGTCGTTGCTCAGGCTGGTCTTGAACTCCTGGCCTCAAGTAATCCTCCTGCCTGTGTCTCCCAAAGTGCTAGGATAGATTTTTATATAGTCAAATTTACCCATTTTTTAATGGCACCTGAATTTTGAGTCATAGAGTTTCCCAAGCTCAAGTTGGGCTATAAGGAAGTTCACCCTTGTTTTCCTCTAGTACTTTTGTGAAGAAAGGACCTAATTTTCCTTTTCCCAAATGACAACTGAGTTGTGCAACGCTATTTATTTACAAAATCACTTTTACTCGACAAAATGAAGATGCCACCTTTACCATACAGAAAATTCCCATACATACTTGGGTCTTCGTCAAGATTTTCCATTATATTCCATTGGTCTGTTGTCTATTATTGTACACTTTTAATTATTGATACTTCATAGCATTTTAATATCTGATAGGACTAGTTTCCTCTCATTTTCTTTCTCAGAGTTGTCTTGGCTACTTTTGCCTATTTGTTTTTTCGTATTAACTATAAGTGTGCCTATCACCAGCTTGCACAGATTTTAAAAAATGACTGGTATTTTCATTGAGATCAGGTTTAATGAATATATGAATAGTTATTATTTTATGATGCTCAAATTGTCCTATCTTTGCCAATAAAAATCACTTTAAGTAGGCTCCTGAGTGTTTTCTACATTAAAAAAATTGGTTATAAAAATTTCAAATGTACACAAAATGGAGAGGATAGAACACTATTTCCCCCCATGTACACATCACCCAGCTTTAATGATTATCAACTAACAGCCAGTCTTGTATCACGTAGACCCCCACTAACCACTCCCAGCCACAGATTAGTTTTTGGCAAATCCCAGATATAATATTATTTAATTCAACAATATTACAGTAGGTAGTAAATTATAAGTACTCTTTTAAAAAAATGTAGCTACAATATCACTGACACACTAAAAAAATATTAAAATGATTCCTTATTATCATTAAATATCCAGTCAGTGTTCAAATTTCCCTTAGTATTAGCCGGGCATGGTGGTGCATGCCTGTAGTCCCAGCTACCGGGGAGGCTGAGGCAGAAGGATTGCTTGAGCCCAGCAGTTGGAGATGGCCGTGACATCGTGGCCCTCTAGCCCGGGCAACAGAGTGAAACTCTGTCTCAAAAAAAAAAAATTTCCCTTATATCTTTTTTTTTCACTCAACATGAACTTTGACTACCTTAGTATTTTAAAAAAACAGTGGTTTGTTCAAAATGGGATACAAATGAACTCCATAACTTCATTTGGTTGATGTGACTCTTAAATCTCTTTTAATCTATACGTTCTCCCTCCATCTCTCCTTTTTTTTTTCCTTGTAGTTTATTTGTTGACTAAATGGTCATTATACCTATAGAACTTCTCAGAGTCTGGATTTGCTGATTGCCTCCCTGTGCTATCATTCTACATGTGTCCCTCTGTCCCTGTAGTTTTTAAAATCTCTGATATCTGGAGGTTTGATCGAACTCCAGTTTGAAATCCTCCTTCCTAGGTAAAGGTGTGTACTTCCATCATGAGACATTTAATATCTCCTTGTCTTTTTCTTTAAATTTCAAAATATAGGGGGTACAAATGTTTTTGTTGCATGGACAGTTTTACAATGCTTTAGTCAGGGCTATAAGTGCGCCTGTCACCTGAATATTGTTCATTGTACCTGTTAGGTAGGTTTTTACACCTCCCCTCCTTGTCACTTGCCTGTCTTTTTTTGAGTGTTAGTGGCTTGGTACATTCATTATTTCATTAAGGGTTTGCAGAATGGTGATATTCTAATTTTATCAATCCTTCTTTTATTAGCCAGGATACTTCTATAAAGAGAAACCTTTCTTTCATCAACTATTTGATTGTCCTGAGCTACGGTTCTTACACAAAAGACAGGTCAAATGGCTTGAATCTTTGCCTTTATTTACTGATTTTCAGAAAGATTAGCTGGGTCTCCAGCAACCTCCACAAATGACTGAGTTTTTTGGTTTGAGTAACATTATAAACTCATGGATTTAATGATATTCGATGTGTTTGACTGCAGCTGTCATTTTTATTGATGCTCAAATTGTCCCATTTTTGGCCAGTGGAAGCCTCTTCAATCTGGCTCCTGAGTCTTTTTGACAGGACTTTAGTAATCTCTGGTAAAATTTTAACCTCCTTCCTTTCTTGAACAGTCACATATTAAAGTGTACACTTTTTTCTACCTTGCTTTTCTTTTTTACTTAATGGTATATTCTAGAAACTGTCTCTCCACCCCCCCCATGCTATTATACAGATATTTTCCTTATTCCTTTGCACAGGTGCCTATGATTCTATTATGTGGATACACCACAATTTATTCATTAGTCTCCTACTGATGAATATTCCAGTCTTTTGCTATTACAAATGACACTGCAATGATCAACCTTGTGTGTACATTTTCATGTTTTTGCCAGTGAGTCTTTGGGATAAATTCCTGAAGTTAGATTTCTGGGTCAAATAGCATTTGCATATGTAATTTTGCTATATGTTGCTAAGTTCTTCTCCATGAGGCTTGTACCATTTTTACATTCCTATCAGTAATATATGAAAGTGCCTATTAACTACAGCCTGGGAACAAAGTTTGTCAAACTTGGATTTTTGCCAATCTGATATGGGGAAAATGAGATTTTTTTATTATGAGCCAAAGTAAGCATATTTTCCAATGTCTTTGCATTTCTTTTTCCGTGAACTATCTACTTAATATCTCTTATTCATTTTTCTATGAGATTCTCGGTCTTCATCTTTTCTATTTAAAAAAAATCTTTATACGTTAAGAACATTAACCCTTTGTGATGCAAGTTACAGGTAAAATGAGATCTTACTGGTGGACTCTAATCCAATATGACTGATGTCCTTATAAAAAGAGATTAGGACACACACACAGGGGAAGATCATGTGAAGATAGATGATGGCCATCTATAAGCCAAGGAGAAAGGCCTCAGAAGAAACCAACCCTGCCAACATCTTGATTTCAGATTACAGCCTCCAAAATCATTAGAAAATAAATTTTTGTTGCTTAAGCCACCTAGTCAGTGGTACTTTGTTATGGTAGCCCTAGAAAACAAATACACAAGTTATTAAAAGTCTTACCAGATTTATCAATATTTTCCCTTATTGCTTCTAGGTTTTGAGCATAGTTGAGAAGTATCTCCCACTCCCAATAGAGAAATTCACCTTTGTTTTCTTCTAGTATTTGTATCATTTCATTTTTCTCCCATAAACTTTTAATTGTAGAAAAGTTTCAGATTAACAGAAGAGTTGCAAGGACAGTACAGAGCGTTCCTGTATACCCTTCATCCAGTTTACCCTATTGCTAACATTTTATATCTCTGTGACATATTTATGAAAACTAAGGAAACAACACTGATACCTGGTTATTAACTAAACTTCATACCTTATTTGGCCTTCACTAGGTTTTTTCTAATGTCATTTTTCTATTCCGGGATCCCATCCAGGATACCACATTATGTTTATCTGTCATGTCTTCTCGGGTGCCTCCAGTTTGTGACAGTTTCTCAGACTTTCCTTGTTTTTGATGACCTTGATAATTTATAGGAGTAATGGTCATGTATTTTGTAGAATATCCCTCTATTGGGGTTTGTCTGGTGTTTCCCTCATGTGTAGACTTGTGTTAGGAGTTACTGAAAGATCACAGAGGGAAAGTGTCATTCTCTTCCCATCATATCAAGAGTACATGATATTAACATGACTTGTCATTGATAATGTTAATTTTGATCATCTGGCTGAGGTACAGTTTGCCAGGTTTCTCCACCATAAAGTTACATTTTTTCCTCTCCTTTTAATACCATATTCTTTGGAAGCCCAGCACACATTCAAGAGTGGGAGGGGAGTTAACTAAACTCCCCTCTTTTTTTAAGATTTTAAATCATTATGGATACATAATAGTTGTATATCTTTGTAAGGTACATGTGATGTTTTGATACAGGCATACAATGTGAATTAATCATATCAGGGTAATCAGGGTATCCATCACCTCAGGCATTTATCATTTCTTTGTGTTAGGAACATTCCAATTCCACTCTTTTAGTTATTTTAAAGTATACCTTAACTAATTGTTGATTATAGTCACTTTGTTGTGCTATCAAATATTATTCATTCCATCTAACCATCTAACTATATTTTTGTACACATTAACCATCTCTACTTTATCCTCCCTTCTGCTACCCTCTCCATCCTCGAGTAACAATCATTCTACTCTGTCTCCAAGAGATCAATTGTTTTTAATATTTAGCTCCCACATACGAGTGAGAACATGTGAGATGTGTCTTTCTGTGTTTGGCTTATTTCACTTAACATAATGTTCTCCAGTTCCATCCATGTTGTTGCAAATGGCAGGATTTCACTCTTTTTTTGTGGCTATATAATATTGCACTGTGTATATACCACAATTTCTTTATCCACTCATCCACTGATGGACACTTAGGTTGATTTCATTTCTTGGCTGTTGTGAATAGTGCTGCAGTAAACATGGGAGTGCAGCTATCTTTTCAATATACTGAATTCTCATCCTTTGGATACATGACCAGCAGTGGGATTGCTGGGTCCTAAGGTAGTTCTGTGTTTAGTTTTTTGAGGAACCTCAGTACTGTTTTCCACTGTGGTTGCATTAATTTACATTCTCACCGACAGCGTACAAGAGCTCCCCTGTCTTCACATCCTCATCAGCATTCATTATTGCCTGTCTTTTTGATAAAAGCCATTTTAACTGGAGTGAGATGGTACCTCATTGTAGTCTTGATTTGCATGTCTCTGATGACTAATGATGCTGAGCATTTTTTCAAGTTTCCCTCCTTGATGAAAAAGTTCCAGGTTTGGCCATTGGGAGCTCTTTGGGGTTGGCTCTTGTGTCCCTTTGACATGCCTCTCTCCTTTTGCTTTTTGAGCACATATTTACTTTCTGGAACTAAAAGATGTTTCAGGCTCATCTTGTATGTTCTCTGTCCCAACCCTAGAATCAGCCACTTCTCCAAGCCCTAGATCCTTTTAATGGAGAATGGTACTAGAAATGAGCACTGGAAGTCATTCTTTACATTTAGATGTTTAATCCATTTGGAACTTATCCTGGTACACAGTGTGAAGAATGGATCTACTTTTATCCTTATTCATATGTTCATACAATTATCCCAATAGTATTTTCTTTTTCTTCATTATTTTTTGTAGAGACAGGGTCTATGTTTCCCAGGCTGGTCTCAAACTGCTGGCCTCATCAATCCTCCCACCTTGGCCTCCCAAAGTTAGGACTATAGGTCCTAACTATGGTGAGGCACCGTGCCTGGCCTTATTTTATTTATTTTAGTTTTTAGAGACAGGGTCTCATTCTGTCACCCAGGCAGAGTGCAGTGGCATGATCATAGCTGATTGCAGCCTTGAGCTCCTGGGCTCAAGCAATCCTCCTGCTTCAGCCTCCTGAGTAGCTGGGAATTGAAAATCTTCTGGAAAAGATTCACCATTCTAGATGCCATTAAGAACATTTGTGGCTCTATGGGAAGAGGTCATAATATCAACATTAACAGGAGTTTGGAAGAAGGTGATTCCAACCCTCATGGATGACTTTGAGGAATCCAAGAGTTCAGTGGAGGAAGGAAGTGTGGATATGGCGGAAACAGCAAGAGGACTAGAGTTATAAGTGGAGACTGAAAATGTGACTGAATTTCTGCAATCTCATGATAAAACTAGAACAGATGAGGAGTTGCTTCTAACAGATGAGCGAAAAAAGTGATTTCTTGAGACAGAATCTACTCCTGGTGAAGATACTATGAACATAGTTGAAATGAAAACAAAGGATTTGGAATATTATATAAATTCAGTTGATAAAGCAGCATCAGGATTTGGGAGGATTGATTCTAAGTTTGAAAGTTCCACTTTGAGTAAAATGCTACCAAACAGCATCACATGCTACAGAGAAATCTTTTGTGAAAGGAAGAGTCAATCAATGCGGCAAACTTCATTATTGTCCTTTTTTTTTTTTTTTCTGAGACAGGCTCTTGCTCTGTCACCTAGGCTGGAGTGCAGTAGCCTCATCATAACTCACTGCAACCTCGAACTCCTGGGCTCAAGTGATCCTCCTGACTCAGCCTCCTGAGTAGGTTGGACTACAGGCATGCGCCACACACCCAGCTCATTTTTATATTTTTGTAGAGATGGCGTCTCACTCTTGCTCAGGCTGGTCTCAAACTCTTGGCCTCAAGTGATCCTCCTGCCTTGGCCTCCCAAAGTGCTAGAATTATAGCTGTGAGCCAATGTGCCTGGCCTTATTTTCTTATTTTAAGAAACTGCCATAGCCACCCCAAACTTCAGCAATCACCACCTCAATCAGTCTGGAGCAAGACCCTCCACCTGCAAAATGATTCTGACTTGCTGAAGGCTCAGATAATCATTAGCATTTTTTAGCATTACAGTATTTTTAACTTAAGGCATGTAACTTTTTTTTTTAAAGAAATAATGCTATTAGGCTGGGTGCAGTGGCTCATGCTAGTAATCCCTACATTTTGGGAGGTTGAGGAAGGAGAATCACTTGAGGCCAGGAGTTTGAGACCAACCTGGACAATACAGCTAAACCACATCTCTACAAAAAATAAATAAATAAATAAAAGTTAGCCAGACACAGCACGCGCCTATAGTCCTAGCTATTCTGGAAGCTGAGTCGGGAAGATAGCTTGAGCCCAGGACTTGGAGGCTGCAGTGAGCTATGATCATACCACTACATTCCAGCCTGGGTGACTGAGTGAGACCTTATCTCTTTAAAAAAAAGAAAGGAAAAAAAGCTATTGCACACTGTATAGTGTAAACATAACTTTTATATACAAGCACTGGGGGAAAAAATTGTGTGACTCACCTTACTGCAGTGATCTGGAACTGAACCAGCAATATCTCAAAGGCATGCCTGTATATATAAAATATATATATATGTATGTATATATGTATTATATATGTACCTGAATGCATACATAAAATTTGCTAGTTTTAGTATTCTTAAAGGGCATTCATGAAAGAACATTTCTTGCACCTCTCAGAGTAGGTATGTGCCTCTTGAACTTGGATATATATTTGCAACATTCAGATAAAAATGCAAATGTAAGTAATTCAAATGTGATTTTTATTTGCTTTTCATGGTAAGTTGGGTATTTAAATTATATTGAATAGTTCTTTGATAGAATTTATGAAACTACATACTTAAAATCTAAGATGATGTGGACTATTGTTAGAATCTGCAACTTCATTGGCAAATTATTTCAAGTTATTTTCCTACAATCACTATTTCCCTAAATAAATTCACTCTGAATACAATCATGTTGCCATAATTTACGCAAATGATTTCTCTATCTATAGGATAAATAAAGGTGGTCCTCTTGATGTTATATTTTACAGTATACATTTAAAAACTGTCAGTAACAACTGTCCGGTTTTGAGTTCACTAGTCAGTGTTTATTTTGATACTTGAGCTTTGGTTAATAAACCTTTCCTTCTTTTTGAGTTCCACCTGATTTGTCTTGTTTTTAGCTAAATGGGTCACACAGCTCTAAAACCTACTATTTATGGAAACTAACATTAAAATAAAAATCCAGGCCAATACATATGTAAATCATGGCTGTCCTACATTGGGATAAGTTGCCAACTCTGCCTTTAGATGCAGTATCTAATGTAACAATCAAGCTTACTTAATGGCAACAAATCAGTATGTGCTCTCCAGAGACAAGCATTGATAGTGCCTCCATCCAGGGAAAACATGAGAGGAAAACATCTCATTTTGTATACTTAAATTGTTTTGGTGATAAATACTATATTTTTGAAAAAAAATCAATTTCTTATAAGTAGACTTGACATCTAATACATGTTTATAAAGTTCTTTGTAGTTTTTTATTGAAGTTGTGATTTTTAATTAACTTTTTAGTTATAAATTTAATGTATGTAATTGTCTATGCATTTTAAGTTAAACTGACTAAAATGTCTTGAGACATATTTTGTTTGTATTATGAACAGTAAACAATCTGTTTGAGATGTTAGGTTTTGTCACTTACTATTGTATTTTCAAAGAAAGAAAAATATTGTTGTAAGAAGTAATTATAAATGGGAATTGATGTTTTATTTTTTTCAGACAGGGTCTCACTCTGTGGTTGGGTAGAGTGCAGTGGCATCATCATAGCTCACTGCAACCTCAAACTCCTGGGCTCAAGCGATCCTCCTGCCTCAGCATCCCGAGTAGCTGGGACTACAGGGGCATGCTACAAAGCCTGGCTAATTTTTCTATTTTTTGGTAGAGACAGGGTCTCACTCTTGCTCAGGCTGGTATCTAACTCCTGAACTCAAGTGATCCTCCCACCTTGGCCTCCCACCTTGGCCTCCCAGAGTGCTAGGATTACAGGTGTGAGCCACTGCACCTGGTCAATACTTGATATTTTAAAAGATAGATTTGTTTGCTGTTGTGTATTAAAAACTTTTTAAAAAATGTATTTTCATGGCTTAGAAAAGGTTAAGCTCCCTCTTTTTCTTTTTTCCCTTCTCCCTATTCTTTCCCCTTTCCTTCTGAATTATGAACAATTCAGACCAAGGCCATTAAAAGGAACTGGCGAGGTCGGCTTCTGTGGCAGGGTAGGGAGACAGGCTTGGGGGAAGATGTCCACGTGGGGTGGGGATGGTGTGGTGTTTCAGAACCCGTTTAGAGTGAACAGGATGTCGGTGTAGGAGGGTGGCTGCTCCTGTGGTACCAGTGCCCCAGTGGGAGAGGAGGGTATCCACGATAAAGAGGAAACTGTGGTGGTGATGAGAGATGGATTACATAGAGTGGGATTAATCAAATAAGTAAATACTGTACTTTAAAGAAAATGAGAACCAGGTGTCTCACTAGCAGAGAAGGGATGTACAAATATGTTAAGGGAGAAAGCAAAAATGAACCCTGTGGTGTTGATTTGAAATGATACTGGTATGAATATGGGGTTGTCAATATACAGACATATAGAAATAAGTATAGATGTGTGTGTGTGTGTGTGTGTGTGTGTGTGTGTGTGTACAACTTAATAGCAACAAGCCTACCCAGCGCCAGATCTTGGTTTCTAGATACCATTCTCCACTAAAAGGACTTTTCATCAGGACTTTCCTTCACAAAATGGATGATTTTGATAAAATGGCTGGAGCAGGAAAAATACAAAGTAAAGCTGAAACATCTTCTTGTGTTGGAAAATTAGAAACTACTCAGAGTTATGGAGACATATCAAAAAGACATAGAAACCAACTTGAAGGGGCTCATCAAATCTAGGCCCGTTTGAGGATCAAAATAATGAAATAAACTATAACCAACTGAATAAAATAGGAATCCATGAGTCCATATTGATATGAATAAATGAATTAATTGAAAGTTTGATGAGTAATAGGAATATTTACAAAGAATCTAAATTGACCCTAAAATACTCCTTATAATGAAAAGAGACTAAGTTACCCTTAATAGCTGGCAAATTTGCAATTTTTTCCCCCTGCCATCGGTGGAAATAGGAGCATCTAGACGAGTTACTGAAAATAGAGTGTGCTATATGTTTTATACATTTGGGTATAGTGAGCAAAATTTAGATTCTGCTACACTGATCAACAATTTGATCAAAGACATCCATGTTCCTCAGCCCCTATGAGGCTCTAATAGCCCCAGCAGATTCAGTCTGTGCCCAGGACTCAAAAGCCCAAAGGGAGAAGATGATGTGCCTTCAGCTGTCTATCACAACGCAAACAGCTACCATGTACTGAGCACTTACTCTGTGGGTGAGCAGCATAATACATCATGTTAACTCAATAATCACCACAATCTTAGGAGATGAGGACTACTAGTTCACATTTTTAAGATGGGGAGAAGAAAGTTCAGTAAAGTTAAGGGACTTGACCAAAGTAGCCATGTCATCATGAAAACTTGTCTGATTATAGCACCTGGACTTTGAGTCACACACCATATTGCCTAGTTAAGTCACCTTGAAACTCAGGTTTAATTATTCAAGCCTCCAGAAATCTTAAGGAGGAGGGGCATTATTAAGGCAACCCATCAGAGATCAACTGAGCCCAGGAGATGAAGGTAACATTATCTCCCTGACAGACACATTCCTGTTTAAGTGTTGTCTCTCCTATGATCTATCCTTCTAAAAAGCAACTGGTAATGGGACTAGTGGTGTATTTCAGGACTATTAACTAGCACAGAGGCTCTGAAAGGCTAATTATTCTCTTGACAAATAAATGATTAGACCCACATAAGGATGTGTCCTGAAAGCAAGAAAGGAAAGTGGGTCAATCAGTCACTGATACAAATTTTAATTTGGCAGTTCTAGATCTAGGGAGAGCATACTGTTGGCTCCTTCACATTCTGATAAAGTATTGGTAGCTATTTTCCTCACATTCAATGTGAATACAAAAAACAGATTTCAAAAAAAGTTTCCCACCAACAGGTTCTCCTCCTCTTAGAACCCATTTGCCTTTGCAAAGTGTTTGATATGCTTTTCAAGTTAGGAGAAATCCATATACCCTGTTTACAGAGTTCTTTTTTCCTTTTTTTTTTAGCCATAGGGTCTCACTCTGTCACCCAAACTAAAGTGCCCTGATCTTAGCTCACTGTACCCTCAACCTCCTGGGCTCAAATGATCCTCCCACCTCAGCCTCCCAAAATGCTAGGATTGAAGGCACGAGTCACTTTGCCCAGCCCAGGACTTGATTTAAGGCGCTAGATATTCTTAGGCTTTTTTTCACCTGTAAAAGAGGGACCATGCCCCTCAGAATCCATACAGCATTGCCTAAACCATGAGGTGAGCCACTGTTCCCAAACACAGGCCAAACTGAGAGGCTCTCTTACTGTAGTTCACACAAATCCCAGTGAAATGCTATCATGTTCTGGGGGCATGTGGAAAATGTTAACTCAGTAAGCCTCTTTCTCGTGGTAAACATACATATTCTTTCAACCCAGCTATTGCAGATGACAATAAAGACCCTGTGGCTCACTTTTGGGCTGCTCTACTCCATACTTTTTTTAAAGCTCCCCTGTTCCCATCTTCACCAATCCCCATTTAACGCGTTACCATTGGGTGAGCTCTGCCACCATTTTGGGTGCTTTGCCCCAAGGTGAAGTAGAAGAAGTTTATTACTGGTCCCAAGCCTCTCCCTTCCTGGTGTTCTTTCCTTTCTCTTTCTTTCTTTTTTTAAGAGACAGAGTCTTGCCATGTTGCCAGGCTCGACTTGAACTCCTAGGTTCAAGTGATCCTTCTGCCTCAACCTCCCAAGTAGTTGGGACTACAGGCACACATGCCTGGCTTTCTTCCCTGGTTCTAACATCTATACTGGATGTGGGTGGAAAAACTGTGATCGCTCCTCTCTGACAATTTATAATTATCCAGCTCAAGCCCTTACAAAAGTGGGCACTCAATGCTTATTACAAGATAACTTCCCTCTTCTCCCTATCCCAGCAGCTTTCTCCCATCCACATCCATTTCCATCTTCCCTGTATTTAGTCCTCGCTTTTTCACGACTCATTTTGGCATCCATTTGTATTATTCTTTAATGATTTGTAAATGCTTATTGTGCATATGTCCTGTCTTTCCCAAGAGTGTAAACTCAACTCCTAAAAGTTGAGATTTATACCCTTTATTTTCTAGTGCTAGACACATGGGTGGTGAATAACAAATGCCTGATATTTTGGTTAGATTCTCCTGGTTGTAAGAAACAAAGGCTACAGTTCCTTCAAGCAATGAGGGAGACTACCTAAGAGTCCAGACAAAGCCAAACAGCCAATAGGAAGAGTAGACCTGTAGCAGAATCAAGCTATAAACGTATTTAGTGTTCCAGTACTCTAGAGCTGTGGTCCTCAACACCTGGGCCGTGGCCTATAAGGAACCAGGCTGCCCAGCAGGAGGTGAGCGGCAGGTTGGCACGTAAGCTTCATCTATATTTATAGCTGCTCCCCACCGCATGCATTGCTGCACAAGCTCTGCCTCCTGTCAGATCAGCAGCAGCATTAGATTCTCACAGGAGCGTGAACCCTACTGTAAACTGTGCACTTGAGGGATCTAGGCTGCAGGTTCCTTATGAGAATCTGATGCCCGATGATCTGAGGTGGAGCTGAGGTGGTGATGCTAGCGCTGGGGAGTGGCTGCAAATACAGATTTGTCATTAGCAGAGAGGTCTGAATGCACAGTAAATGTAATGTGTTGAATCATCCTGAAACCATCCCTCCCACCCACTGGTCTGTGGGAAAATAGTCTTGATGAAACCCGTCCCTGGTACCAAAGAGAGCGGGGACCGCTGCTCTAGAGGATAGAACTCCAGCGGTAGAAAGTAGACTCAAACTGAGGTACTCAAGTTACTCTACTGGTTAATACAGTGGTAAGGGCACTTGAGAGCAAAAAGTAGCCAACATTGGTAAGCAATTAGGCAAAAACGTAAGAGCAAACTTAGCATCTTCAAGCTCAGGTTGTAGTACAAAGGTTACTGTGAAGTGCTACCCATCAGGAGTGTTAAGCAGCTGCTCACGTTTAGGCCAATCTTCATATTCATGGTGCCAGGTGGCCCTCTCTCATCTCAACTGGTTTCCCCTCCCCATTCAACATCTTTTTCAAGTCAGGATTATTAAGGTATAATTTATATACGGTATAACTGCTTTTTTAGTGTACAGTTCTATGAGTTTGGGCAGATGTACACACAACACTCTCATCATCCCCCCAAATTCCCTCAAACCTTTATAGTCAACCCCTCCTGCAACTACTGATCTGGTTTCTTTCCCTATGGTTTTGCCTTTTCCAGAATGTCATGTAAAAGGAATCATACAGTATGCAGGCTTTTTAGTCTTGCATCTTCCACTTAGAATAATGCATTTGAAATTTATTTTGTGTGTGTGGGAGTAGTTTGTTTCTTTTATTGCTAAGTAGATTCCATTGTATAGATGTACTACCGTTTGCTTACCCAGTCACCAATTAAAGGGCATCAATTATGGTAAGCATATGGATAACTTTGTAAGAAACTGCCAAACCATTTTCCCAAGTGTTCGTACACTTCTGCATTTCCCACCAGCAATGTCTCAGGGTTTTAGTTGCTCTCCATCCTCAACAGCATTTGGGATTTTTCTTTTGAGACACAGTCTTGCTATGCTGTTCAGGCTGGTCTCAAACTCCTAGACTCAAGTGATCCTTCCGCCTCAGCCTCCTAGCTAACTGGAATTATAGGCACATGCCATTGCGTTTGACTCGAATTATTTTTATTTCAACCAAGTAGTGATCTGCATTATGGCTTTGATTCGCACTTCCATAATGACTACGACTTTGAGCATCTTTTCATTTGCTTATCTGCCATCTTTGTATCTTCTTTGGTGAAGTGATCATTCAATTATGCACACATTTTAAAACTGGGTTGTCTTCTGAGTTGCAAGAATTCTTTACATATTCTGAATATAGTCACTTAATAGATACGTATTTTGCAAATATTTTCTCTCAATCTGTTGCTTGTCCTTCTATTTTGTGTCATCCAAAGAGCAAGAGTTTTATAAATTTATAGTTTTTCTTTTATGAATAATGTATTTTGTATCTTGTGAATCTTTGCCTAACCCGAGATCACAAAGATTTTCTCCTACGTTTTCTTCTAAAAGTTTTACAATTTTTATATTTAGATATCCATTCTGAATTATTCTGCATATGGTGTGAGGCACGAGTTGATTTTTTTTGTTTTGCAAACTGATGTCCAGTTATTCCAGGATCATGTTTCTTTTGACTTGTAATAAAGCTCCATTTAGTAGACACTCTGTATAAAATCCACAAAAAAGGATGTGAACCTTCTAGCTTTGTTGTGACAATCCTATGGCTGGAGATGGAAGGATAGTTTCTAGTTCCTTTGGCAAGAAATGCCTAAGAAGTATGCTTTCCACTCAGTAGAAATGCATGATATAGAACAGCCCAGAAAGAATTATCAATACTCTCTAGCCAAAAATCACCAGGAATATACACTTGTGGTTGAACAAGTTTAGCTTACTACTCATTGCAGCAAGGGAGACCATCCCATGGGGAGCCATGGGATAACTCAGTAAAAGAGTGTTAGAAAGGACTTAATATTTGGGTTTCCATTAGGTGATTTGGGGAGGTTTTAAGGAAGCAGAATTTTGCTCTATACTCTAAATAGGGTCTTGTCAGGAAGTAGGAGCAATTCTATACTTGGGTGTTTCAATAAATCTTATCTAGAAAGAAGGAAGACTAGAATGAGGCTAAAGCTGTAACTGGTAAAGAGGCAACAGCCACTTTTATTAGCTAGGCATTTTCATTTTGTGTATTCCTTTTGGTAGCTTGGACACCATTCACGTTTTTGTCTATGTTCAGACATGACTAGAGAGTAGTCTCATTTTTGTCCTGATCCATCGTGATCATGGAGTGGCCTTGTCTAATGTTGACATTCTCAAAAATTGTTTTTGTTCAATAGGAGAACAAGGCCTAGCTGTGCTAGCATCTACTGGATGCTGGATGTCAGCGACTGCTCTTCTCTTTCTCAGAATATAGTGGTTAAGAACCTGGGGTCTAGAGTCAGACAAAATTAAGTTTGATTCTATAGTCTTGTTCTTTACTAGTGTGAGACCTTACATAACTTCTCTTCACCTCAGTTTTATGAATATAGGGAATATAATGTACTTACCTCACTGGATTGTTGAAAGAAATGAGATAGAGGCTAAGAGCTTATGTCAAATCTTAATTATAATTATATGACAGGAAAAATTAAGGATATTGGGGCAGGGAAAGGAAAACCAAGAATAGCCCATGTAATAGTGCCAGGAAAGGCAAAGAGCAGTAAGAGAGTCAGGACAGAAAAGTGTAATTATTTACATTGGGTGGTAATCTACATAAAGGTGTTAATTGTTCACTTCATCTCAAAATGGCAGGATAATGTGTTACATTCATGAAGCCATGGTAAAACATAGGAAAATGTGTGGACCTACCAGTGATTTGTCACTTAAATGGGTCTACATAGAAATACTGGGAAGAGTATTGACAACTCAACAAGGAAAACTATTATTGTGCATATGACAGGAGGCAGATTCACGTGTTGAGTAGAAGGTTGGCCCGGATCCCTTTAAATTTCAATGTACTATCAGCCTATAAGTAATTTACTTCTTGCTTTCACATTTCTGGTTTCTGGCTTGTTTCTTTCTGGCCCTAACTTTTGGAACACATTAAGGAATGTAACAGTTAATTTCTCTAGTTTTTCAATAATGCAAAAGATTCTCTGTGTGTAACCAACTGGAGGAAAACTCAGCCATTTAAGAGACTGGATAATTGATACATGTGTATTAAGAATTTATTCTGTTAAAAGTTATTGCCTGAAGACACAAAGGACTCATTATTTTAAGACATTACAAAATCTTTAAATAACATCCAGAAACAAATGTTTCATTTTAATAATCTAAGAAAGGGAGTTCACAGAATGGGAATCAAGAATTGAGAGGTATTCAGCCTATAAAACGAAGACTAAGGCTTGACTTCCTTGCAGCTCCCTCTGTTGAACCAAGGCACCCCAAATCAAGATAGTATCCTTCTATAGAAGCCATTCCAACAAGAGCATCATATTTGTTCTGATTTTAGACCTAGGAATAGGTGAGCACTGAGCGCTGCTATTCATTTTTATAGGTAAAAAAGTTGAGAAAATAGAACATAACTAGGGTCAGACTTACAAGAAATGCATACCTACCTACTATACTTGTAGCTTAAGAACGTCTCCCACAACCTCCCAAAAGAGCTCTTTTACATCTCCGTTGGTTTATAAGATAGAGTCAATCACTGCTTTGAATTATGGCTTTAATAACTGTAAAAATGCAAAATCTCCCGGGAGTGCCTACAATAATTAAATTCTCTTGTAGAAAGAAGTGCAAGGGGAAGAGGAAACAAAACGCAACTGTGCACTTCATAATTCTGCCCAGAGTTCAACCCTGAAAGGTCACATATTAAGAACGTAGGTTTCTGTGATAAAAACAGAGGAGGTATCCGTCCCTTCACATACTGGGTAAAGGGAACAATCCAAAGATCCTGCTAATCATCCACCCCATATGACAAGATTATTTTAATTTCTTTTACGCCCTGGAAAACTAAAATATCTTGCTAGTCTCAGCACAGTGGTTTAAGTGGACTTAATTCACTGATTTGATAAATTAATGATTGGGCTGAAACCATAAACTGTATTTACTCCATTCCATTTAAGACCTGGATCAAAATTAGCTTCTTCCAGGATGCTTTTGTTGGTTATTTAGCATGTCCTTTTCTGAGCCCTGTCAAAGACATTATTCAGTTCTACCACCCTGATTATTTTGCATGTGAAAAACATGTTGTGAGGTTTTTTCTTCATGTGTATGTTCTGACTTTATGTGTGTTTTCTGCTTCATGTACAGGACTTCGCAGTTTATAAAGCCCTTTCATACCCACCATCTCTTTTGATCCTCACAAAAAGCCTAGGATGAATTTACTGCCATCTGCACTTTGTAGGTGTGGGAAGAGAGTCAAAGAAAAGTTAACAGACGCCACTGATCTAGTTAAGCTGCCTTCGCCCGACTCATCTCTTTCAGGCCTCGAAACCACCTGCCACGTCCTCCCGCCGCCGCCCCCTTCTGCACGCCGCGCTGCCCCGCGGGGAGCCTCACCGGGGCGGGCACCACTCCACGAGGGACCCAGGCGGGACGCGGCGCCACGCCGGGTTTTCCCATCTCCCACTCCCTTCTCTTTCTGCCGCTGAATGACGGGAGCTGGGCAGGCGCCCCGCACTGCACTAAGCGCCGGGTGACGACGACCCAGGCAAGTTCGAGCTCAGCTCTAGGGCAAGGAAGAGTTAAAAAAAAAAAAAAAGAGCCGGAAAAGCACAAACACAAGCACTGTCGCTCCTCACCCCCACCCCTGTCACCAAGGCGTGCGGAGCCCCGACGTGAGCGGCTGCGAGAAGGCCCAGCTCGTCACGCCCCCGAGGGCAGGAGGGCGGGCAGGAAGCCTGAGGCCCCCGGTGAAGAAAGAGCTGGAGAAACTGGCGACCGTCCCACCTACCCTACGGCAAAGGTTCTGAATTCCGGAGACCGTTACTCGGCGGCTGAACGACGGCTGCGGGCAGCCGGGGAGGCTAAGCCCACGGTCCCGGCCTTCGGGCCCTTCGCCCGATCTGATTGGACGCCGGAGAGAAGGGGGCGGGGAGACCCCGGGAGGACGCGCGCGCAGGCCGGCTGGGGGTTCCCACGGAGGCACCCAGGGGGCGAAAGGGGCGGGAGCAGCCTCGGCACGTCGCGCGTGCGCACGTCGGGACGTGGCCGGCTGGGGGCTGCTGGGAGGGCTGGGCAGTTCGAGAAACGGGTGGGCGTGTGCTCGGTGGGTGCGGGAGGGGCCTGAGGTGCACGAGCGCGCGTGCGCGTCGGAGCCGGAGCCGGAGCCGCGGGAGGGGGCGGGAGCTGAGGAGGCGGTGGCGGGGGTGGGTCGCGTCGGGCGCCACGTCCGCAGCCGGAGGCCGCCGCCGCTTACCGTGTCTTCTGGCTCCACAGCCTGAGGGGACACCTCCGGAGCCCGCAGCTGCCCCGGGGTGTGCCGGCCGTCTCTGCCGCCTCGGCCCTCCTCGGTGCTGCCCACTCCCTCCGCCCGGCCCCAGCCCCAGCCCCAGGCGCCGGCCCCTGACCCCGGCGGTGAGTAAGTCGGCCGGGAGGGCGGGGGGCGCAGTCCCAGCTTCCTGCGTCCTCGCTCGCCGTCTTCCGTTAGCTCTTCCGCACCTCGCCTCCCACCTCCCCGGGCCTGCTGCCCTAAGCGGGGCCTTCGAGGTACTGAGCGCAGGGAGGGGCACGATGAAGTGGGGGGCGGATGGTGGTTCGCTCGTGGGGTTACTCCTCTTTATACGTCGCTGACTCCCTCTCCGCGGCTGGAGATTGGGGACCTCCGCCTGATTCTTAGCATCCCGGGAGTCAGGCTGTGGGTGGCGGTGGAGGTGGGAGGTGGGGGGTGGGGGGGGCTCAGCAGCCCGGGAGAGGGATGCGGCAGAGGGGCTTGTGTGCTGGGCATCCTCGCCCCACTAGCTCTTGACCTGTTGATAAACCTCCTTCTTGGGTTCAGGCACACGAGACTTAGCCCCCAGTGGGCATTCCCAGTGCATTCCTGGATAGAAAGGCTCTACCCCCAACTCTAACCCAAACCTGAAAAGCGTGAGAGTGGAGAGGGGCGCTGGTGGCGCCAAGGGGTGACTGGGAGCTCTGGAGTACCCATCGGTGCCGTCACTGCCTCCCCAGGCTAAATAAAAACTGTGCTTGCTGTGCAACGCAGCTTCGAGACTGATCCCCTAGCTCACACTTCAGTCAGATCGCCTCTCCCAAACCCTTCTTACATAGAAATTCTGGAACCCTACGGGAGTGGGGGTATGCTGGGTGTACAACGTGGAGCGGAGGGAGGAGGTGCCAAGCTCAGCCCTAGCCACGGCGCCTACAGGGTCATTTTCTGCCTCCTGCCACGTCACTCACTCTGCTAAAGAAAGAAGAAGAAGAAAAAAAAACTTGCTAGTACCTAAAGGGATTGGTGGGTAGAGAAGGGGCCGCCGGGAAGGGTTTAGAAACACCTAGAGAAAGAGGAGAATTCTTATTTGACTTACTGCGCCCTTGTGAACACTGTGCTAATTCCAAATGCAAATATTTACCATCTGTGATTATTTGCTATATGCTGTTGTTTAACCTTTAAAACTTATACTCGTGTGGGTGCTCTTAGGGGCTTCCCAGGAATATTGATATCACACCAACAGGTAAATGTGTGTGTATGCTCATGCCTACTCTTTAAAAAGAAAGGGGGAAGTAACCTTTAATAAACCCTTACGCATCCTGTTTTGCTTTTTCCATTTTCATTTCTTTAGTCTTTGTTACAACAGATGTACCAGAAGCCAAGTTCAGTAAGAATTTGTCTATATATAGAAAACATCGTTAGAAATGTTGTAGCTGCTACATTAGACAAATAAAAATGCAGATTTCTCTGTGTGTGCACATTTGATTTTTTAAAACTCCAGGAAAATCTTTACCTTTCTTTGTTTCAGTCATTACTTGTTCTTTTCCTACTTCCTGAAGATATCTCACTGGATTATAAACACCTTGAGGGTACGTCCTTTGTATGCTTGTTCACAGTGATGCCTCAGTGCCTGACAGAACCTTTGACTTACAGTAGGGATGCAGATATTGATATCTGTTGAACTAATGAGGTAGACTGTAGTGAAGATGACTGGTATACTAGTTCTCTGGTTGGATAGAGTACTGTAATTCTCCTTAATGTTTTAGGACAACACTTAAAGATTGCCATTTTGACAGTCATTTGTTACTTGTCACTAGATGTACACTTCTAAGTTTTACCAGCAGATTATTTTTTCTTCTTTGCCAGATTCAGTGCATTTCTTGTAGTCTGTTTGCTGTTGATTTAATGGGCAGGGGCCATCTTTAAAAGCAGCCTGTTCAGGATAGTCGGTTAACTAGGGAAGCCTAAAAACAGTAAGCTGGTGTTTTAATATACACTGCTTGTTGGTGTATATGTCCTAAAGCTCTGTGTAAATATATTTTTAAATTTCCTTGCAGTTATTTGGCAAAGAAGCTAAAACATAGGAGTGAGGATGTGGCAAAGTTTTTATAGATAGAATATGTATAAGTATTTAGCTGATTTGTTTTAGATCTTTTTTATTCTATAAGGAAATTGACACTTAGGTTTAATAACAGGTATTTTGAAGCAGCTTTGAAGGTAAACTGTTGTGCAGTGTATTTTATAGTTAGGCTTTATATAACATGTTAGTGTTACTTAACTTCCTTTGGTACATACAGGGGTGGTGCCCAGAAGCAAATTTGTGTACTGTTTTCAGACTTTGTTTTCATTATGAATAAAAACTTTATATATAAAATGTTACTGAAACCCCAAACAACATTGATTCATCTGTTTTCCTTTAAAAGGAAAAAAGGTTCCCAAGAGGCATTTGTTTACTTATTTCTATTATTGGAATAAATTACCCTCTAGAGAATTGTGGTGTTATTAATCCTTGCTCAACATATTTGCCAGCTGCCACATTTATGATACCATTGTACTGGACAAGAATTATTCTCCCCACATAATGCTTGAAGAAACTGCTGATGAGTCTGCAGTCATGATGTACAGTCTGTAGCAAAGAAGTCTTTCACATTTTGCAATTTCTTAAGAACCCCCTTATAATGAAGTGTAGTTGGTATTGTAATAGTTTGTTCACATATCAGAACCAAAAGATAGAACTGATTTATGTCCATGGAATAAGCTGTTGTTTATAATTATTGCCTTTCTAGGAAAGTATGTTTTTAAATAGAAACTTGTTTGCATTGTGAGCTCCAGAGAGCGGATATATTTTGTTTCTTGAATGAATGATTCACTAAACTGGTAAGTGCTGGAAAAGTGTATTCCTGCTAGAGTGTAAACTCTGGTTTAGAGTGGTGCCTGTGTGTGCTTAATCACAGTGAAATCTTAAGTGCATAATGGTGCCTGGCACATGGTAGGGCCCAAGTATATAATGACTGGGTGAGTTTAGGCCACATGGTTTGTATAGAATTTAATAATTTTGTTTACTGTATCATTTAAGGGTAACATTTTAAAATGGTCATTTTAAAACTTTTACTGTCAGTTGGTACTTGTCTCTACCTATATATGTACACACACACACATATATATATATATTTTTTTTTTCTTTTTTTGAGACAGTCTTTCTCTGTTACCCCAGCTAGAGTGCAGTGGTGTCAGCTCACTGCAACCTCAAACTCCTGGGCTCAAACAGTCCTGCCTCAGCCTCCCAAGTAGGTAGGACTACAGGTGTGCGCCACTACAGCCAGCTAATTTTTCTATTTTTCAGTAGAGATGGGGTCTCACTCTTGTTCAGGCTGGTCTCGAATTCCTGAGCTCAAGTGATCCTCCCGCCTTGGCCTCCCAGAGTGCTAGGGTTATAGGTGTGAACCACTGCTCCGGGCCTCTACTTACATACTTTTAAATTCTGTTAGATTATTTACCTTGAACAGTTTAGGAGATTAGGGGTGTAAATTTGTCTTCACAATTCCCAATTTAAGAGAAACAGGTCTGCAATGGTGATAATGAGTGGTGATAATGAATAGGATGGTAATATAAAAAGTATTTCTCCTTAGTAATAAAGTGGCAATATCACTTAAAGTTTGGCACATATATGTGTGTAAAGCTTAGGAATGGTTTCTGTGAAGATGGCAATACAGATAGTTAAGGATTTTTAGCAAATACCTTTACAAGGTAACTCAGGTAACTTATGATCAAATTAGGAATTCAGGGGGAAAATCTCAAATACTTGTGGCTTTTACACAATTCTTACTACTCTGAGAGTTCTAGAGGAATTTTAATACTATATAAGACAGTTGATGTACAAGAAACCTAAACATTAAAATAAAACAAAAACCAATCTACTTGGACTTTGAAGGCCCTCTAGCCTCCTAGGTAGACATGCCTGGCCTGGCAGGACTCCAGATTTGCTATTTTGTTGTTTATTGATAATCCTGTTGGTAACTACTGTTAGTAATTTTAAATGAACACTTCTGTATAATAACTGAATATTTCTATATGAAAATATCTAGCTTTCTACATTTCAGACTCTTCTATAGAAATTCTCCTAATGTAAGGGCAGAATGAAATGATGGTGGGAGTGGGCGTATGGTTGGGCTGGCCAGGGAAAGCTGGTAAGTCTGAGGGTACATCTTGAAGCAGCCGCAGGCAAGAATGAAATTTCTTGAAAGTCTAGTTATTTTTAAAAATATGTAAGCACTTTTCATTTTACTTTTTAATGTGTATGCATTTAAAAATAAAACAGTATTTTAAATTACTTTAGAGTAAAATGCGTGCATCAGTGCTCTCCTGTGGTTTTCTGAAGTCCCTGGCATATCACTGCCGACTTTTAAAAAGCTACAGTTCAAAAGCATGACTCTAGCTAGGGCTTTCTCTTTTTTAACCAAATTTTGAGCCTTATATTGGTATGCATCATTTCTTGTGATGCTTAAAGTTAATGTGGATAGAAATACTTTCTTTTTATCCTACTTATTCCACAAATACTATCTGGCAGCTTATAATAAAAGCATGTACTAACAAAATGGTAAAAATGTAAATAAGATACTCGAATTTCAAAGCAGGAAATACAGCAACCAAAGTGGAAGTCTTGAGCCGGGTGCATGGGGGGAAGGATAGGACACAACTACATGGGCCATAGGAGCCTACCTAGTTGAGCTAGGATTTTAGCTATAAGCTTCCTGGAATCCAAGGATAGAAAGGACACATCACACTTTTGTATCTTTTAAAGAGAAAAATACATGGATCTTAAAATATGCTAAATATTTGAGAGAAACAAGACATTTTCTGAATAATTACCTTTGAAGAAATTTCTTATGTGGAGTTCCATATCAGAACTATCAAGTGATGGATGTAGTGGGTAATGTCCTTAACAATATTGTATAGTTAATGGAGTAACAGCCTGCGTCAGGCTGTTCATCACAGTTTCCTTACCAAGGACATAACTGTGAACAAAATTCAGTGATGTCATTTTGTTAAAGTATTATGTGACTCAAGTATGTTGTTTTTTAGATGATCAACTTCATCTGTGGATAAAATCTAAGAATAAGTAGGACTAGATGAACTACATCATCTTTAAAAATACCATTTATGAATATCACTGATTTCCAAGACTTAAAAATGTATATTCTTCTTTAATTAGAAAAGCAAGGCCGGGCGTGGTGGCTCATACCTGTAATCTTGGCACCCTGGGAGGCCGAAGCGGGAGGATCGCTCAAGGTCAGGAGTTCGAAACCAGCCTGAGCAAGAGTGAGACCCTGTCTCTACTAAAAAATAGAAATTAATTGGCCAACTAAAACTACATAGAAAAAATAATTAGCCGGGCATGGTGGCACATGCTTGTAGTCCCAGCTACTCTGGAGGCTGAGCCAGGAGGATCGCTTGAGCCCAGGAGTTTGAGGTTGCTGTGAGCTAGGCTGATGCCACGGCACTCTAGCCCGGGCAACAGAATGAGACTCTGTCTCAAAACAAAAACAAAAACAAAAACAATACATGTTTATGATAGAAAATTAAAATACAGATATTAATCACACATATGTATATATGACATATTATCAATGCTATGCTCTAAATATATAAATGCTATATATACTATAATTATAATGCATATATACATACATATGTAAAATGCTATATAAATTTCTACCTCCAGTGGCAATCTTTGTTAACACTTCGGTATGTTTCCTTCCAGTCTTTTTGTATCCATTAGAAAAAACTGGATCATATGATATATGCTTATATTTATATCCTCTAAATATAACATTAGTATTTTCTTGTAGTATTTGACCATCATAAATTGTTTTAATGTCTGCATTGTGTGTATCTTTTGGAAGCTTATAAAGTCCTCTCTTGCCTTCTATAAATCTGTATTCATTTGACTCTTCATTTTCAGGTGTGTTGTCTAGTTAAGGTTACCAGTCTACTTCTCATGCTTTTACTTGATCATAGCACCCACTGCCCACAGCTTCAGCTATCACTTCAAACTACTCTCAGAACCTCAGCTGTAACTCATACATCCTGAGTCTCTGGCCCCTTCAATCCAATTGCCTGCTTGAACATTCCCATGGATGACCTGAAGGCATTCCAAATACAGATTGTTCAAAAACAAGTCCTGCATCTTTCCTCAAAAGAAGTTTGTCTTCTAAGTTACCTGTCTTCATCATCATCTCTTTCTACTTAGTTGCTTACACTAGAAATCTTACAGCCCAGATTCTTCCTTTCATCTCACATTAATACTCAAGTTATATTCTACTTCATACAAAAAATTCAAGTATTTGCACATCCACCATGCATTTGATTAAGGCTCTGGGGATGCAGTAGTGAACAAAACCAAGCCCTTGTTCTCATGGACCTTACATTCTAATTGGAGAGACACAAAGTAAACAGATGGATATATCAAGTGGCAATAAGAGTTATGAAGGAAATAGAGAAGGATCAGGTGAAAATGGTAGGGAAAGGAGTAGAGGATGCTCATCTGTTATGAGGTGGTCAGGAGTTTTTTCAATAAGAGGGTATTTGTACAAGTACCTGAATGAAGTAAGGAAGCAAGCCGTGTATATCGTGGGTAAGAGACTTTCAGAAAAGATAAACAAGGAACTGTTAACTGCAGTGGAATGAGCAAGAATGGTAGGAGACAGTATCAGAGTGGAAATGGAGGTTAGATGTATGGCTTCAAAGACCAAGGTGTTAGGACTCTGGATTTTAGTCTGAACAAAGTAGGAAGGAGTTGAAGGGTTTTGAGCAAGAGTATGACATGGCTGGACTGAAGGAAGAACAAAGGTGGAAGGCTCAGAGACCAGTTTAGAGATTTTGCAGTAGTACAAATAAGCGATTATGATGGTTTAGACTGAAGTGGTAATATTCTGGATTTATTTAGGCAACAGAATTTACTGATGATTAGATGGGAATGTAAAAAAAGAGGAAGTCATAGGTGACCCTAGGTTTTTGGCCCAAGCATTTATTTAGATGGGAAAAGCTGTCAGAGTTTAGATTGTTATTTTGTCTCACTGTACTACTAAAGTAGCCATTTACTGTATTTAATCTCTGTCCTTCCATCTGTTCTTGCTTCAGTTAGCTTTTTAAAGCACAGATCTGACAGTATTATTCTGCTCATGGCTTCTCATTGCCTGCCCACAGAAGGATGAAGTCAGTTCATATTATGTATATTAATTTGCATATATCTTTATGTTATCACAGTATAAAGCAGTGCTAGTTTTTTTAAATGGTGGTCTTTTTCTAGTTACAAGATAGATAGAATGCAGAAAAAGAATTTTTAAAAGGGGATTCTGTATTAGGAGGAAAGGGTAAAACTGTTAGTAGGGATTTGTTGGGTAGGGACCAGAAAGTCAGTTTTGAAATGTATGCAGTTACTGTCATAGTCACACCTATTTTTAATCTCCAGCTAAAATATATAACATGAAGAAGTACATATAATTTCCCCATAGTTCTGTATAGGTATGGTGGCTCCTGCTGATAGTCAGTTGACTGTCAGATGTCTTGGATTTGTGTGTATGGTATATAGATACTGGGATTACTAGACAAAGGTGTCTGTCCTTTTGAAATTAACAGTTCAATGGGGACGAAAGTGTCTTCAAAATAGTCATATTCCTTAGAAAGGACATACATATTCTGCCAGGAATTTCTGCATGTTTTGTTTTGGAATTTGTTAAATAGTATTCTCATTTTAGGGTTAGGGATAAAATATCTTTAATTTCTATTTTAAATCTCCTAAACAGCAAGGATCTAATGGAGTTACTTGTTTTCTGCCTTACAGTTTGTGGTCAACTTGGGATTCAAATTCAGGCTGGCTGATCCCAGCGCCTTAACTACTATACTGTATGATTTGTTATGATCATATAATGATGATATATCAAAGAATATAAATATGAATGGACATAAATGTAACCTTCCAGTTTGGGGAGTTTTAAAATTAAGGCAAATCAGTCAAGAACCTCTTTTCCCAGTAATACACCAGCTGATATTCTTTTGGTCTTTCTGTAGGAGATTACATGGCTTTACTATGCTTTTTAAATCTTAAGTATGTATGGGATGATGTGCACAAACCAAACCAGGATAAGATTAGATGCTGTTGGTAAGTGGCCTGAGTCAGGATGTTCAACAGAGCAATTGAAAGATATTTATGAAACACATGACATGTGCTGCTGGACTCTGGGGTGCAGTGAAGTCTCATCTTACACAGGATTTAGGTTTTAAAGGCATAGCAGGATGAAATGCATGAAGTTAAAATTACCTTTGAAAATCCCAACTTCTCACAACCTCTGCCTCTACCACCCTCCTCCCAGCTCCCAACATTTTTTTTGGCCTGGATTATTGAAGTAATCTCTTAACAGGTCTTTATGCCTCTGGTCTTGTTCTCCTATTGCTTGTTTTCCCCACGGCAGCCAGAATGATCTTTTAAAAATGTGAATCAAGGCCAGGCGCGGGGGTTCACGCCTGTAATCCTAGCACTCTGGGAGGCCGAGGCTGGCGGATCCCTCAAGGTCAGGAGTTCGAAACCAGCCTGAGCAAGAGTGAGACCCCTCTACTAAAAATGGAAATTAATTGGCCAATGGAACTTAGCTGGGCCTGGTGGTGCATGCCTGTAGTCCCAGCTACTTGGGAGGCTGAGGCAGGATTGCTTGAGCCCAGGAGTGTGAGGTTGCTGTGAGCTAGGCTGACGCCACAGCACTCTAGC
>CAUYRT010052934.1:0-28904 GCA_963574885.1 Lepilemur ruficaudatus
GACTACTTTGACAGAGTAGATTTTTGAATGTAACAAGATAAGTCAACTTGAGTGGTAATATATTTTGGGAAATCAACTCACTACAAATTGTGACTGTAAACATTGTACTGTAAATGCTTTGTAGTTTTCCCCCAATAAAAATAAAATAAAATAATATTTAAAAAAAAGTTTGAAGAACTTGCTCAAGATAGCATAAGGTTATGAAAACAAACACAAACCAAAGGTTTTACAAAGGATTTAACACTAGAAAAATTGAGCCAAACAAATTCTGATTTTATGTTTGTTTACAGAATGATTGGGTTCACATATTAAGTATTTAGAGAATTAAGTTGTTAAAATGTCAAAAGTCTACTAATAAATTCTTATTGTTAAGGCTGAACAATTGTTTATGTAATAAATACTATCTTAATCAGAATTCAGTATTAAAATCTCAAATAGATGCAAGTTTAGGAATTTCTTCAGAATTAAGAGATACTTATTTCAAAATAAAATGAAGTAACACTAAATAAATTCTAGTCCAAATTTCATTTGAGTTTATTTATATTTTATATGGCCTTCCTCCCCAAGGTTTTAGTATATAATTAGAACACATTAACAATTAGTAAATTTTATAGACATAATTTTAATTACTAATAACTTTACAATGATAAATTATTTAAATTCTTGAGAAATTGATGTCATAATTCTTTTATTTACAATTTCCAAAAGAAAGTGAGTTACATCACTTATTTATCACATAAATGTCAATAGAATTAGTTCTTGGTTTGTTTTGTTTTTTAACCAAGTTTTAATACCTTGAGATTTACTTCCTATAACATTAAACAAAGTGCTTCAGTAGAGGCTCAAATGAACTCTAAAACATTTAATTTCAAAAAGCATTTAGGAAAGATGAAAGGAAATACAGTAATTGCCAACAATGAATACTTCAGGATAAAAAAATTATATGATTTCTTTCCTTCTCATTATTTACATTTTCTCAATTTCCTAAAATGGATATTTGATATTTTTAAAAGCAAGAAAAAACAGCTAAACTTTAAAAAGATTTAAGCTTATTATCATGTAAAAACAACAAATAATTCTATTTTATTATTAAATGATAAAATGGATATAAGTCTAAGATGAATCGTAATTGGAAGATGAAGAATGTTAACATATGGGTTTAGAGAAAATGTATAAATTATGTTTAGTAAAAAAAAAATAAAGCTGGACCATCTGTGACAGAAATTGATATACAAAAATGAAGATTTATTACATTTTATCTCTATTCAACAGGCAATCAAAATCCATATGACTTGTAGTTTTACTGTTTCTAATGCATCTCATTTTAATTTTTGTTTCTGTGTATGTTCTGTGGTCTGTTCATCCTGTGTTGAAATAAATTTCATCTTTATTTGTGCCCAAACACTTCTCATTTTTCCATGCCATGCCCATGCTCTCTCTCTTCCAAAACGAGTTATTTAACACAACCTCAATTGACTTTACCCCTTTCTAACAAAAACTCATCTTCCCTTTTAAAAGAAGGAAATTTTGTCATTCATGACAATATGGATGGCATGGGAGGACATTATGCTAAGTGAAACAAATCAGTCACAGAAAGACAAATATTGCATGATATAACTTATATGTGGAATCTAAAAAAGTGGATCTCATACAAAGAGAGTGGAAAAGTGCTTACTGAAGTGGGTAAGAATGGGGAAAGGATAGATATCAATCAAAGAGTACAAAGTGTCAGTTGTACTGGAAGAATAAGTTTTAGGGATCTAGTACACTGCATGGTAGCCACAGTTAATGTACTGTATATTTCAAAATTGCTAAAAGAATAGATTTTTTTAACATTCTTTCAACAAAAATGATAAGTTGGTGAGGTGATGGATATGCTACTTCACATGATTGAATTTTTCATCACATTTTACCCCACAAATATACCAATTATTATTTGTCAATTAAAGATAAATTTTAGAATACTCAGCTTCTAGGTTCAAAGTCTATGCGCAAATTTTACTTTTGAAAGTATATTTCTGTTTTTCTTAGAATTGGTGATTTCTATAGTGGTTTGTAAAACAAAAACAAACAAAATACAAAATGTTATTAAAAATGAGTATGCTCTAGCATTGTATGAAGAATAAATTGATATAGCTGAAGCATAACCAAGTGGCAGAAAGGAAATTGACACTGTAAAACAAATGATTTATATATTTAAACCTTTATATAATTTACTCATTTATAAGTAAAGAATCATTTTAATGCTCATGTATTAATTCATTAATACAGATTCACAGTTTCTGGAAAGACCATGTTATTTTTGGAACATGGGTAAATATAAATATTACTGGGTAAATATTACTGTAATAGGGGTTATACAAGGATGCTGTTATGCCTCTCCTACTTTAGGGAAATCAGTGAAGGTTTCCTTGAAGAGAAGTGTTATGAACCATTAGAATAATTGGGTTAATGGGATCAGATTGCCAATATAGCTAGTTGCCATAATATGAAGGTGTTTTGTATCTAGCTTAATGATTTGGACTTTTAAAAGTTGATAATGCTTTTTGGATACTTTTAAACAAATAAATTGAATGCTAGGTTTTAAAGAGCTCTCTGGCAGCACTATAGAGATTGGATTGGGGTTGGAGGTACATTAGGTTTATAAAGGCTAATTAAATGGCTCTGGCCATAATCCAAGCTAGATATGAAAAAGTTCTTAACAAAAAAATTGGTGCATGGGGGTGATAGGATATATGAAACAATTTTGAGAGGTATTTGAGATATTAATGTAACCAAATTTAATGACTTGTTAAGACATAAGAAATGAGTATATAAGAGAATATAGGCCTTTTTGCATCATAAAACACAAACAAAATAATATTTCTCAGCATTTGGAATACACAGATAACCTTACTTTTGACTAGAGATGATCTCCTGATGAGACGACAGAGATTAATAATATTAATCCATACCTGTAACCAATTTGGTGCACATTGTAATGGAAACCTCTTCTCTAGATTACTTCTGAGCTTCTGCTTAAAAATCAAAGTGAGTTGAAGATATTACTTACAAGTGCAGGTTTTGAGGGCGGTAACAACTGATGAATGAAGTTTTGGACAAGTTAAATTAATCAAAGTGAAGAAATAGAATGTAATTAGAAATTTTGATCTGCATTTCAAGAGAGAGCAGTAGGAGAAGAGAGAGATTTGAAGATGATCAACCTTTAGGCACTGGCAAAAAGCCATAGGTATTCGTAAGATAATAAAGGAAATAAATGAATTGAGTGAAAATAGGTCAATGATAGAACCCAAAAACACTAAAGTTTAAGTAGCCAGATTGAAAAAAGGATCTAAGGATGAGCACGGGCAATAAACATATAGAGAAGTTAGAGGAAAGACCAGTAGTTTTATTACAGAAGGGAGATGGATGGTCAACATTAAATGCTTCAGAGAAATCAGGTAGATAAAGCAACAACAATAACAACCACAATAACTATTGAAATTGGAAACTAATAAATCTTTGATAATTCTGAGGATAACAGTGCAAGTGAAGGGTTTGCTAATTCTTTAGCAAAGTGCTAAAGAATTAAATACATAGGAGATTGGAGATTAATGAAGACTATAGACTACTAAGAATTGTACTATTTGGAAGAGAAGAGAAATACTTCTGTAGCTACACAGCTAGATTATGATAGGATGGCAATAATTATGTTTGCTTCCTTGTTCTATTTTATTTTAAATGGAGTGGGCAAGGCAAATAGAGCACAGAGAGAAGTGAAGAATGACAATACAGCTGAAGAGAAGACAACTACTGGAATAAAACCACATAGGCAGGAAGGTATGGGTTCCAGATCAAAATGTGGAGAAATGACTTTTCTCCAGCATGACTAAAACATCATCATCTTAGACAAGGGGGAGGTGTTATTAAAGTGCAGATAGTTTTCTCGGTGGAGAAGGTAAAATATTGGTGGAATTTATATCTCAATAAATCAATTAATTTGTGAATTAGGAGGCTAGACTGTTGCGTGAGAAGTAAGGACTTGGGAATCAAAGAGGGTTATGATTAAAGAATTTAGAAGAGCTACTGTATAGAGTACAGAATTCTTGAGAGTTTAGAGCTCATTGTCATATGCTTTTGTCTCACTGCATTCAGAAGTAAGAATGGAACAAGCAGAATATTGATTAAAATGATATTTAGATTTAGGGAGCTGAAGAGACAGACAACCAAGTTATAAAGTAGTTAATGTTTGAGCAAGAGAATAATATAATAATAAATAAAAAGAAATTACTCTCTGAAAGAGATATCTTATAATAAATATAAGGGAAAGTATGTTCTAAAATTTATAAATATCTGGGTAAATATTCAGAAATGTTATCAAAAGATAAATTAATTCTTAGATATAATTTAAAATATGTTAATATCTATAGTAGTTTAACTAGTGTTACTATGACTAAAAGAACTAACATATAAGGATCCTTGTTCACATAAAATTGTAAATTCATTTAAAATACAATTGAAAATAATTACTCATGATTCATTCAGTATTAATTTCACGGTCTTAAGGAATACGTACTTTATTATTTCTAGAAAAGATATTTAAAATAAGTATAAATGTTATTTTCTTTGTCAATTCTCTGAGAAACTGCAATTACAAGAAGAACTGCATTACCAAATCAGGATCAGTCAGAGATTGAACTTGATGAAAAATTTCAGGCATAGAAGTAATCACAATATACAAGCCAAGCAGGTAGAAGTCCAGGATTGCTGCTGCAGCTAACCAGCCTTTTTATATTTTCCTACATAAGAGTGTGTTCAGGTACAGAGTAGTATATGAAGTCTCTAAAAAATGTTTGCAGCTACATTAATTAGAGTAAAAATGGAGTTGTTTTAGTTATGATATATCTCCATTTTAAACTCTGATGTTTACATAACATACAGAACCTTTACCAGGGAACCACGCTCTTAAATCTGTATGTTCTAGATGTATTCACACTAAGCAATTCACACAGGTACATCATGCTAAGAGCATTCTATAGATAAGGGCTTTTCCACCAGCAAATACCAGTAAAATGTTTGCAAAAGATTTGCTGTTGTACTGTATATGAGGAAGGAGTACATTTGACTAGGTTATAATCCTTGTTTCCTACGGATATTTCTCCAGTGAAGTGAGAGAATCATCTGTGTGCCTATTACTAACCAGGAATATACTTTTATAGTTGACAATCCATGATCCTCTTAACATTCATTTAAATTTCCAGTTTCTTGCGAAGTGAATTACAAAAGATAAAAGACAATAGTGTTTTGGCTGTGCCTCTTAGCCAAACAATAATATCAAGTAGCTTCTAGCTGCTTTCTGTATATTTGCAAATACAACGTCAATACAGTTAGGCTTCTGAGGTAAATAAAGTTTTTTATATGTTGCTAAGAACTACTTTACTGATAGTTGGGCCACTTCAACTTCTGAGACTACTCTAAAAATGTCTAAACTTAGGATATTTAGGTTTCTATTTCTTGGTCTACTAACATTATTTGCATGCATATATGATATAACTTTATTCTCCATATAAATAACAGAATTATAATAGAAGCTAGGAAAGTATAAATGGATATACTCTAGTGAAGGAATATAGTTGGTCAACATAATGTATTTAAACAATGAACACAGTTCTCTAATTTTTCAACCAGAGATGTTAAAAAAGAACTACCAAGGCATTCTGTAACATCACACAACTACAGAGCATTCATTTATAAGAAAGCACAATTGCATAAAAGCAGAAAAACAAGGCACTCTTTTTATAACAGGATCCTGCAGTAGAGATCAAATGACCTTACTGAACAGATATTTGAATAGATCACTGAGAAATAACATTTGAATTGATTTTACTTTTATTTGAGAAAATCCTACCAAAAATCTATAAACCAGCCAATAAAACGTCATGATTAACTGCATCAAACACTGCCAAAAGGTCCAACAAAATCATGAAAGACAACATCCCTTGTTGCAATCAAAAGGTCATTATTTTCTTTCAATACAGCAGTCTCAGCACTATGATGAGGATGAAATCCTGATTAAAATTGCTCAAATGAGTCAAATTGCATCATGTGTTAATGTAATTGATTACAACCTCCAACACTTTAAGCAGAGCCTAAATTAAAAAATGAATGATGGTGTTGCACTTTATCCACCAGTAATGAAGCTTCCTTCAGCACTTCTGGCTCAGTATAAATTCACGGTCATTTGAAGAGCTGACCTAGAGCCAAAAAAGAAAAAAAAAATTCTATTTTAATGTCCATCAATGACATTATGAGTATCAACATCCAGGTACAAGACAGAGGACTGACTCCTGCTGAGGATCCATCTCCCACTCTTGAGAACCAGAGTTTACTAATCCTGAATAAGAATTGCTGAAAAGGGGAAATGAAGATTGTAAATAAAACACCATTTCTTCATATCGACTTTTGTCTCTGTGAATAATTACCAGTCTAAACTGAATTATCATATTCACATATCATGCTCTTCTAAAAGTTTTGCTATTGAAAAATGCATAAAGGATATATTGTTATATGTCATCACTCCCTTTGGGGCCTCTCACAGATTACGGGAGGCAGGAACGGTGTCATTGACCATCCAGGGCATTGTTGCTACAGGTGCATCCCAAGAGCGTCCCAAGGTAGACAAGAGATAGGAGGCAGAGACAAATCAGACAAAAAAAAAAAAAAATGCTTTAAGGACTGCAGACATTTTAGCAAACAAGTTTGGCTCATTATTAGTTCATATACTCTAATGAGGAAAAATAGGTTAAAAATTTTAAATGTTGCTATATGATAATAGCAATTAACAGAGAACATTTATAAAATTTTGCAGATTAGGAGATTAAGACATAGAGAAACCAGTTTACTCTGATTTAAGTACAAAAATCTGAAATTGAATTCAGATATTTTCGGTTGAGAGCCTGCACCACTGCCTTATAGCCTCACAATGTCATCTTTTCCCATGGGCTAATAACACTGGAAAATGCACTTTAATTCTTATGCTACATTCCACTACTTTTCACAATGCTTGTATAGCCTTTAGTTTGCTGCAAACATCTATACATATATTCAGACACACATATACACGTAAAATGTCATCTGAGTCCTAAAAAATAAATCCCTAAGTACTATTATATGTGCATGTGTGTTATGTACATCTGTATCAAATAGCTTAACTCATAATTGGATAAATATCCAGAAAGTTTTATAAGAAAAAAATTATAGGACAGAGAATATATTTTTTTAGGGTTACAGTGTCTACCACTAACTATTTGGGGTAAAAGGGTTTCTCAGTAGCATTGAGTAGCAATGCAAGAAATGTTTTTTTTTGCTCACAGTAATACTCTCACCACAATAAACTGTCTTAGCAAAATGACATCATTACAGTCAAAATATTGTTGTACTCTATACATTTTCTTTTTCAGACACACATACTGATTTTTTTATCCTAAACATGACAAGGAAGAAATTACAAAATATTGTAAACTGAAATAACAGCACAAGGATTATTTCACGCAAAATCATCACTAAGTTTTAGTAAGTACATCAGCCATCTCATCAACTAATTTTTGAAGTGGCAGAATGACCTAGCAAATCACATTTAATGACAAAGAAAGTGAATGTAATTAAAATCTAACCTAGGGCCAAAGCTAATAACTGACAAATGAAGAGAAAGCATTAAAGTTATGATAAAAGGTGAATTAATAACCTTGAATGAAATAATAGCACTCTAATGACTAAATTTCACTGACAGCTTTCCAAATTCGAAGTCAATCAGTAGTTCTTTAAAATCAGGTGTCCAGCTAACCCAGGACTGATTAAGAATTGCTAGCTTCCATTTTTTTCCAAGCCATTTCAAATCCTTCCATCAGTAGTTACTCTACTTTTAATTTCTTTCTTACACTGATTGCAGATTCTGCTCTTTTCGATTTTTTGTTCATGATTCATGGCTTGGATTTCTCATTTAGTCACATCATAGGTCGTAAAACTGTGCTTTATTCAAAAGACCATTGAACTTCGCAGAGTATTTAATGGACATTGAATCAGAAGAAATGTGGTTGAATTTCTGTTTTACCCCTTACTAGTTAGATGAGTAGTGTTAAAATTAACCTCTTGAATAGCTTTCTTCACTGTAGAGAGAATTTTAAAATAACTCTATCTGTAGATTCCTTACAAAAACAAATGTGTTAATTTGGATGAGTCCTTCAGTTGTACAGATGTAAAATATTATTTCCAATGGTAACTGACAGTTCAGCAATACCCAAGGGCACAATTAGAAGCATGAAAAAAAGCAGCACATACCATGGATTTTGAGAGGTATAATATAGTTTATCGTATTCAATTCAACTTTTCATTTTATAAAAATTAAGAACTCATTGCCACAGAGAAAAATGCATCCAAGTTCTCACAAATATTATACTTATAAATTTTGGGAAAAGTTTCTTGAATCATGTCTATTTTTTTTTCAAAAAAAAATCATTCAGGATTTACTATGCAGATAAGTTCCAAAAATAGTGCTGCTAGGAAGGAAAAGGCTGAAATCTCTTTCCAAATGGGCACCATACTATTTTAGAAAATCATGCCAAATATAAAATACCAAATAAAGAGACTATAGTAGTTTTCTAATTGTTGCCTTTGCATTTGTGAATATGCAAAAGGAATCAATTCATTTTCCTCCATTTTCTTCTTTTGTAAAATGAATAGGACAAGGTCATCTATAATGCCCTTCAGCCCAGTGACTCAGCTCCAGATCATTCCCTTCTGCCTGTAACATATAAGGTTTAAGAATTTGATCTTATTAAAGACCTAGTACTTTAATTCTAGTTCAACTATTAATAGGTACTCTCTTGACCTTTGAATGTTTACTTGGTCTAAACTTTCTGTTCTCTAAAACGAAGATACAAATAGTGCCTATTTTATAGAGTTGCTCTGAGTACTAACCGTTATAATTAGTGGAAATCACTTTGCACATACAAAGCACTCACTCAATATTAGTTGTTTGTATTTATTAGTATGATTGCTATCATTAGCTGACATGGAAACAAGACCTCTCACTACCTCATAAAAATCAACCCTTATAGACTCTCTTTAATCGATTTCCCCAGAAGAGCTATGCTGCAAGTATGTTGAACCACCCTTCTATCCTTCATGTTTGTTTTGTGAATTCACTTAACCCTCCTTTACTTGGTCTTGAGTACATTCAACCTCTTACAAGGTCAAATTGTAACATTCATTCCTTTCTGAAGCATTTTCTGGTCCTTCTTTAAGCTAAAGTAACTGTCCATCTCTCTTCTAATAGTTTTTTTTGTATAAACTTCCATAATGATACTTATCAAATTATATTACCATGAATTATATGTATATCTCTCTCTGACAAGAGTGACTTTTCGAAGGGCAAAATCTGGGCCTCATTTACTTTGATAATTTAGGAGTCTAAAAGAATAATTGACAAAACAAAGGCTCTCCATAAACATTTTCTAAATTTATAAAGTATTAGCATATTATAACATAACCTTAACAGGTATTACATTCTCCCAGTCCATTTTAGCAGAACCCATTTAATCAACCTATAGGTGTCTATTAATATTTTAATAATCTAAGTAATTGCTTTAGTTTTACAGATTATAGTTTATTTAAATAAAGCCAGTTTGCTTGTATTGTAATTTGAACGTATTTATTACATTGAAATTCTTGCTGTGGAAACAATAAACTGTGCTACCTTTGCCCTCCATGTTCCTTCTCCCAAGATCATCCTTCTGATATCTACAAGATACACTCTTTCACCTCCTTCAGATCTCAGATCTCTGCAGGAATGTCATATGTGCACAGAGGACTCCCCTGACAACCAGTCCTTCTCCCCCCATTTTCCCATTTTTGTGATCTTCCTCCTCCATACCTCTCATTACACTCTAAATGTTATATACTTTGCTTATTTTGTCTCTTATCTGTCTTGCATCAATAAAATGTAATCTTCCTGAGGGCTAGGACTTTTACACATTTCGTTCATAGCTATATTCTCTATGCCGGAAGATGGTCTGTCACATGTAGGCACACACAAAAAGATTTGTTAAACACATGAATAAATTAATAAATACTGAAGACAGAGTAAAGGAGAATGGAATTTTAAAAAACACACAAAGTAAATAGTTCAATGTAAGAACACTATAGATTCGTTGGGGAGCATGATTAAAGAAAAACTATACAAGTTGATTATTATGACGTTTTGAGAGATCTGGTTTTCATGTCAGCTAATAATCACAATCACAGAATTTATAATTGCAGCCAACATGTACTAAAGGCAATTATCATGTGTATTATGATACACCAAAATAAAAAGCGACTACTTTGTGAAGTTGAAATGTGTACACTGTATACCTTCTAAAATACTTATATATTGAATATGTGCAAATATCCATTAATTATTATGCATCTATCAGTCACCTCTGAGTACCTTGCACGCCCAAATGTTATAAGCATATCATCCTCATCTGTATGGCAGTTTCCATGAGGATCATAAACATGTATCTGCCAGTACCAGCAAAGCCTCATCCAGAGAAGGTTCTCAACATATGAAACATAACAATAGCAATAATAGTAATAGAAAATAGTAATGGTAGGAAGCATTATTGATTATATGATGTGCCTGTACAATTGATAGCAACATCTGATTGTGGAATTATGAGCCATTTCCTCTGGAGGTGAGAGGATGAGGTTTTTAGAACATCCCATAAGTAGAATATCAGTGGTATACTATTATTAACCATCATCCATTGGTTCCGAAAGGCAGTAGAAATCACGTCTAAATGAAAATACTAAGCAATTTCCAAATATAGATCTAAGATTCTAAGGTTCTGAACTTGCGATCCTCTTTTTTTTTTTTTAATGTTTGATTCAGGTGGTCCGGAGTGTGACATTCTAACACTTAACAACACATCAAAAGTTGTTACTAAATAATCTGTCTTAAAACTTGAGAATGAAAAGTGAATTGGACATTGGGTAAAAAAAGTTTTCAAAGATACTTTTGTGTTATTCAGTAAGTAATATGGTAAGGTCAGTTCTAAATAGAAAAAAAAGTTTAAAAATTAAGAAGTTTAAAGAAAAGATGAATAAACCTAACCTGAATACAGCTAAGCAGTATTCATGCTAAATGGGTATCATGACATTTAGCAAATTAATTTTAAAGAAAAGAAAATAACCTAACATAAAATACGATAAGCACTGCTCTTTGCTGGTTTGTGTGCCATTGTTCTTTCAATAAAATGCTTTGCCAAATTAATTTTGCATATATTACATTATTTAACAAAGAGAATATTGAAAGAGGTTATGTAAAATTGTCTGTATTCATTCAAACTAGAAATCAAAATATTTTTAGATCCTGATACAGCAGAGATTTTAATGGAGAAAGAAATGGGAATAGATTAAAAAATATATCAGAGCCGATTCAGAGAGGAGAGAAAGATACCAAGAAGAAGGAGGATTCAAATAAAAAGCAATAAGAACTGCATAAGTAACAGGGTTTCTGGCTTTAGTTTTGTTTTGTTGTTGTTGTGGTTGCTTTGCTAAAGTTATTTTTGCTAACATCATAAGAACAATTTTGTAGATGGTCTTGTATCTATTTCCTTACTACTTTTTTGACTTTTGACATTATACTTCTACACGTGATATTAGGAAGATTATTTCCTTTCCTTGTTTGGAATCTAAGCTCTGATGATATCTATGGCTTTAGGTATAATAGCAGTGTTCGTGTGTGTATATGTGTCTGTGTGTGTGTTTGTGTGTACCTATGTCTATTTCCTTCTTTGCATCAAAATACTTAATATATGTCTTTTTAAAAAAAAAAAAGAGACTCTGGAATATTTGTAAAGAAAAGTATTAAAATTAGTCAAATTTACCCCCTAAAATATATTGATTATGTGGATAGAATTACATGTCTTTCTATTATGCACACAGAAGAGAAGGACTTCCTAAGGGAGGACTCTTTGTTTTGTCCTTCATATAAATGAGTGTCACCTATAAGCAAGACACCAAACTCAGAGCTTAGTAGAAGGCTCAGCCTATGGAGAAGTTTAATAAATATTTGTGAAATCTTGACTGAAAGATTATCACAAGTATTTTCTATGCAAAAGAAAATCTGCTGAAGTTAATGTTTGTGTACATTAACTTGCAAAAAAAATTAAAGCTGTGCTGTCATGTTTTATTTTATTTTATTCTTCCCAAGTTAATAATAATGCATACCTGGAGTGCACTTTATTTTATTTTATTTTATTTTTTTGGAGACCGAGTCTCACTCAGTCACCCCAGGTGAAGTTCAGTGGTGTCATTCCAGCTCACTGCAACCTCAAACTCCTGGGTTCAAGTGATTCTCTTGCCTCAGCCTCCCAAGTGGCTGGGACAACAGGTGCACCACAACTGAGCTAATTTTTCTATTTTTAATAGAGACAGGATCTCACTTTGCTCAGACTGGTCTCTAACACCTGAGCTCAAGTGATCCTTCCACTTTGGCCTCCCCAGAGTGCTAGGATTACAGGCTTGATCTACGCCAAGTGCATTTCTCAATTAGGAAAAAATATATATCTATATATTTGGAGTCACCTTGATCAAAAATTACCTGCATTAACTAATTCAGATATATTATGAATGAACAGTAGTTTAAAGATCATTAAACATTAATAAAATGTTTTGTTAGCTGGAAACTCTGCTATAACCTTTCATATTATTGCTAACAAAGTTTGATATATGTTGTTACAACAAATCTTTACTAATTCAAGATCCAGTAAATTCAGATTTTTAAAATATACCTCAAGCTCATAGTATTTAGGATAAAGTATAATTTCATATAATATATAAAAGGACGCTGACTTAAGAACTTGAAACTACAGAATTTCATTGGGGTGAGTGCTGAAGATTAAAAAACAAAACTAGTTTTTCATTAATTCTTCATGTGCAGATTATACTAATAGCCAATAAAACCTAGTTTAATGTGTACAATTCTCATGCAATTCTGCTTGAAATAATTACTAAAAGTTAGAGATGGCATTTAAACTTCAAAGTAACACAATTAATTTATTTGAAAGTAATTTAAAATGTCTTGCTACTTTATAGGGCTACAGAACGGGATGCTATCTTTAACTTCATTTTTCCATTTTCAGAGAAAATTCAGAAAAGAGAAGTTTAAGAATATCTTACTGTTGTGAATCCCTATGACTCACAGTTCTTTTCACCATTTCCAGTTTTCCTTTCATCAAGTTTTTATTCTGAGAAATGTAGTGTTCTTATTAACTGGGTTATTAATGCAACAAACTTATCTAGAGCAATTATACCACATAACAGTTTGGGCAGGAGGATTTATATCTAATTCAGTTTTACTAGTGTTTTTCTTATACCAGTTATATTAGCAGTTTGTGCATGCATTTATATCTTATTTAAAAACACACACAAAAATGAAAATATAAAGTTTCTAGAAAGTAACCAGGCCATAAAACACATTGTCAACCCAATTAGAAATACTTTTCACAGGAATACAAATGTAAATTATGTCAGATAACTTTAGCAATTTAGCAAAAAGAAAAATGACATAATTCTAATGATTTTCACAAAAGAAGTAAGAAAAATGCTCCTACTTTTTTGTGAAAATTGAGTGTTTCGAAAAATAGAATTTTACAATAAGTGCATGAATTTATGTGTTTTCTTGGGAAAAATAAAGAGGGCACTTAGAAAAGACTCCTTTATTGTAATCAGATTTTTTAAAGCACCGTAAAAGCAGGGATGTAAAATTGCTTCTAAATTTTCACTTAGCATTATAAATCCTATCTCAAGAACAAAACTTGTAAATATAAAGAAACTAGCAGTTTTTAAGTATGAATCTGTCACAACTCTGTACACACTATGTAACGTTGTCCTTAATTTCCCAAGAGGATTCGGGTTTCTCAGACAGGTTAAGTAACTTGCTGAAGGTCACCTTACTAGTGTGTGGCAGGCAAGAGTATGCATCAAGCTTGGTTTTATGCTAAAGTGCTATGTCCACAGTATCATGTTGTCTCCATACTGGTAAAAAGAAAATGATACAGAAAATTGTTTCATGAATGAATGATATAGGCTGTGCAAACTAGAATAAAATAGAATTTATTTTACTATAAATAAAATGATATAAAATGTTTCCACAACTGTAGTATGACTTTTCTTATTTCATTAATATGTTTGAACTTTATTTTTAAATTTTTTGTCTTGGTTTTTCTTTAGTACTACTTTTTCAAACCACGTATTTAACTGTAGCTATTTCATGTTTTCTTTCCCCCTCAGCCTCTATTTCTTGTGTAATGACACATTTGCTGGAGACATCATTTCTTAGAGCAGTTTATTTAATTGGGAATCAGTTATTTGATTATCAGTTTATTAAAATCTGATATACTTGACATACTCATGTTGCTTTTTCTTTGATCTAAAATTGCATTTTACTACATATGTTAAATTTCACATGTAACTAAATTAGACAATGAATTTAAACTAGTACAATTGAATTTCTATTTTACCTGACATGATTGTTAGCTCATTGCCAACAATCCAAATAAAACACAGTTAAAAAACAATTCGTATATATCCATAAAATTTTCTTTTAATTTTGAAAATGAATTCTCTATAGAAAATATTATTTTGCTTTAGCACTGTATTACATCATTGATAAAACATAAGATATTTATGCATTCATGGACTAACTTTGCAGCAAAAAGTATTTTTTAAATATATTTAAGAAAATGTTCCAAATTAAGTAATGAAATATATCATTAACATCATATACCTGGCAAAATATTAAATTGACAAACATAAATATTGTATTGTAACATTTCCATGTGAACAAGTACTCACTGTATTAATGCATGCAGTTTTATGTGTTTATACTTGTAAATATGTATGCATATATCTAAGTGTGCATTTGTGTGTGTATACAAAGAAAGAAAGTAAAAAAAGAAATACCAAGAGCGCACATGACAATGAACAGTACAAGAGTGCCACCTTCTGGATTTAGTGCTTTAAGTGACTTTTTTTTCACATGTCCCTTCACTTTCAAAAAGTATTTATGATAAATGGTATTTCTTGTTAGTTTTTCCTATATAATGCTACTCATATTTAAATAGTGCTTTCAATGTTTGGATTCTTTTAAAATTGATTGCAATTTATTTTATGTATGGTAATTGATAAATCATCAATAAATACAAGTTTCCAATACCTTGTGCAAAACAAAATAGCAAAACACGTTTTGCTAATATAATTCACTAGTGTTATATTCTGAACTTATATATACTTAGGTTTCTTATCAAAAGTAGAAAAATTAATAAGAAAACTAAAAGTTAAACGTTAACATTAGACAAGAATCTCTACATTGTCAGGAATGATCAGATATTATGCGAAGTGAGCAAACATGTCTTGGATTTACAGATGTTGAATATATCTCTTTTCTCCTTAGATATCAGAGTCCCATTACCCTTGAGGATGCTGAATCATGATGTCCGTCCTCACCCAAGACCTCATATTCCATAATCAGACCTTGTTCCTAATTTAAAACCTGATCAATCCTTTTCAATAATGTACTAGCACTTAAAATAGTGATAAATTATAATTATTAATTTTAGTTATACTCTAAAATTTGTTGAACTCTATTGAGGAAAAGTAAAGGTTTTGGGAAGGTTCATGACTGGTCATTGTATTAAGGGCAATTTTCTTGATTTTATTTTTCTTTTGCCCATCTTTTTCTTTCTTTCTTCTTGATCCTATGTGTCAGGGTATGTGGGGTACATAGAAATTTTTCTGAGCTTATAAAGTTTATGCCTTATTTGAATTTTTCTATTTTTCACATGAATAAGGTAACCCTGCACATAAACATACCAAGTATGCACAAGGATCTTAAATGGGTCAGAAGAGATATACTAATCTTTGTAGCAGACAACATTTTATAACATAATGTAAACGGTCTTAGCCACTCTAATATTAATGCTAATTTTATGTAAACTATTTTATAAAGGTCTTTTAAAGAACTTATAATTCACTCTTCTTTGGAGGATTGTGAGTTCAAGAATCAAGCTACCTCTCCATTATCTGTGTAAAATTTCAATAAGACATGCTTTAAACATGGGACAATATTCTTGTCCAGATTTCTTGCCCTTCAAACAATCATCATTCACTCTTGAATCCCCAAATGACAACTTCGCAAGTAGATTTGACTAATCGGAGTATGGAGTATATTGAAACAAAAATGAAAGTGAATAATGAAACAATTCATTAAAATAGAAGAGGATTTTAAATGCTTATGACTCTGTGATCTCTCTGTAATTCAAATAATCAGAGTATTGAAAAATACACTTCTCCCATCTTATTGATATGGCATCAATGACATCAAGATCTGTCCAAATATAAAATGTGTACTATTTGTGCATTAGGGATTTGAAGTTTTGTACACTTTCTATGTGTAAGAGCTTAGAAATTATTGAGTCTAATATCAAACAACTTCAAAAGTGTATGGTAAATTCTCTTCTCTTTAGATGAATAGTCAGTCGCCATGAAAATTAATGGAAATTAAACACATTACTAAAAGGACAACAAATTCCTTTGAACCTCTTGCAAATTTACTGTCTGCAGATTTCAATAAGATTTATTTCAACTAAAATTTCTTTCACAACTCCATACATTTCAAAATCAATATGATATATAAGTAATTAACTTAAATAAAATTTTTATATTTAGGGTGATATGAGATAAAACAGATTTACCTAGGAAACTCTCTTAGTCAATCTATTAAAGACTGATGTTTGTGAGAGTCTTAGAACTGTGCTAGCAAGAATCCCTTCCTAATAAAAGAGAAGGTTGCACATATAAACTTGACTCAAGGATCAAATTCAACTATGGAAAAAGAGGGTCACTTATAATTGCAGCCTGACACAAATTGTGCATTGCCCTTATACTAGACCTTTAGGATTCCTGCCAAGAAGAGTCACTGGAATAGCAAATTTCATTATTGCCTTATTTTAACAAATTGTCACAGCCACCACCGCCCCCCCCCCCCAAAAAAAAAAGATGCTATACTGGAAGCTTTTCTAAATAACTAAAAGTCTATCCTCACTGAAGTTTCTATAAACAACTGAAAATCCAGACTAACTAGTTTGGTAAATTTGCTTCGTAATTTTTAAAGAAAGTTATTTGTCCAAGTTCAGTGTAATGACTTTTTACTGGTTGGAATACATGGTAGCCTATTTGCCTTTAGAATGGCAGAGAAAATCTATATAGCAATTGGGACTCAATGGTTCCATAAAATAGTGCCTGCAGGAAGCAGAAGAGGAGGAAATGACAAATGCTGTCATGCAGTCCAAGTGACTGATCACATGCAAACTCTGGAGAATTTAAATTGACTGCAGCTTCCAAAATGCTGTGGGAGGTATCAAGCAAAATAAACGTAATTTTAGTTATCTTTATGGTGAGTTTTGAATGGCCTAGAAAAACATCAGGAAAAAGAAAACCATGAGGCAATTTGTAAAGATTATGTTATTTTATAAAAGTGGTCAGTTCTCCAGAACACAATTCAGTTTTTTAAAGTTACTAGAGTAATACTAGGACAAGAAAACTGATAAAAGATTTCTCTGTACTATGCTTATTGTCACTGGAAAAAAGAAGAAAATTGCCCTAGTGGGGACTAAGGCCAGAGCTATAAACAGCATTGAAATCATCACCTTCAATGGATGTTCATAATTTTTTACCTGTTTTCCTAAGAAAGTGAGGTTAGAGCCCTAATTTCAAATTCTTAGAAATTTCAATAATTATCCATTTACCACTTGATCAGTTAAAAGATACTGTGAAAGTACTCAAGACAAAAAAAATGAATGATTAAAACCAGGGATTTTACTAAAACATCTCTACATACTTTTGACATATGAAAAAGAGATAAACCAAATTTGAGTCTGGATTTCAAAAAATGTAGACTAGAAAGGAAAAACAAGACAAATGACTTGTTTCGTGCATTTTGGATAGTTTATATTCATAATGTTCTAACTGTAGCAACAAAATCATTGTTTTAAAAGTTGGCCTGTGTGGTCAATGCATGTTTTAAATTTTCTGAGCCTCAGTTGGCCTTACAAGTATATGATTTAGTACATTTCCCAATTGGGAGATTTTTGTGTGCCCCTATTACTGTAGCTACAGCAAAGGCAGAAAGTGAAGGATCAGCCAGAAAACGGTAATATAGAGTAATGATAGGAAATGAAGAGTTTCCAGTAGTCCATAGAAAGGTTCCTACTCTCCATTCTGAATCTTTATGGGTTCTTATTTCACATTAGAACTTCTCCTTCGTAAGGCAAGAAACTTGGGTGTAAGTTCTACTTGGTCTGTGGTCACCTAACCATTTTAGCAGCATGACATACTTAAAAGATGATCTTTAACAGTGGATACTCTGGACATGATTTGAAGGCATATATATAAAGTTTGATTTTTAAAAATAATTATATTCATTATATTTCTTCAAATTATAATTTTTAAAAATTAAAGTAAGGTACTAAGAAGGACATTAAAAGTTAATCCAATTTTAATTTTCAAAACTATTAATGAGAAATGAGTTTGCCTTCATAAATATAAGCTTATACCAGGTTCCACGATTAAGGGGTATACACATTTCTTTATCCAAATTTCTTAATGATGATCTTTTCAAGTCACTTAAAGTCTCCATATACAGAAAGTTCTGCACATAAGATGATAAAATATTTAACTCAAGACTGTCTTTGAAGAGAGTAAGAGTTAAGCTTGGACTACAGCAAGGGACAGTCCCCCAGTGATTTCCGTGCTTTGTTTTTGTTTTTTTTGGGGGGGGTGTTATTTTAAATTTTTTTTATTTCAGCATGTTACGGGGGTACAAATGTGTAGGTTATGTATATTGCCCTTGCCCCACCCGAGTCAGAGTTTCAAGCGTGTCCATCCCCCAGACGGTGCACACACCCATTAGGTGTGTATATACCCATCCCCTCTCTCCCCTCCCATCTGCCCAACACCCAGAGTATTATTATTATTATATATGCACTTAAGTGTTGATCATTTAATACTAATTTGATGGTAAGTACATGTGGTGCTTGTTTTTCCATTCTTGGGATATTTCACTTAGTAGAGTGGGTTCCAGCTCTATCTAGGATAATACAAGGGGTTAGTGGATAATTTGACTTCCATGGTTGGAACACTGCAATTTTAACGGTACAAAAGATTCCAATATGAGAGGGTTCTTTAGCACTCATCCACTCAATCAACTAAAAGGAGAGAAAGGAAGAAATCATACTCATGCATGTTGAACTTTAAACTTTACTATAAAATGCATGTTATCAGAGTTTTGGAATGTGAGATGCAGCAAATCAATACCTCTCTTTGGAGAAAGAGTAGTATGCTATACATAGGTATCTTATCCCAGAGGCCACATTTAGTTTGATCTTTCCTCCAGTTTCTTACAGTGTTGGTCAAATCTGTTGTCAATTAGCATTAATTTTCACTTTCAGGAACAGATGAATAGAGGATAAGAGAATTTCTGTGAATACTGTGGTGAGGCCACTATCCCTGCTCTTTTCTATGGTTTCTATTGATCATTCTGGGACCAATGGGATAAGCAGTACATCATATGGATCAAGGGCTTCCCTAAACGCTTTTCTAACTTTGCCTCCAGAACATCAGAAAATAGAACACTTGTCTGATATAATGGAAGTATTAACTCATGAATCAAGATACTACACATGCTATCTATATATTTTATTTTAACTTAAATAAATTTATCAATGATAATGTATCTTATTAGAAATATTTTTTGAATATTACTTTCACAATACACCTCTTTTGTTTCCTGCATTTTTACAACAGGAATATAAGTTAAAAATAATTGAAAAATCATTCCAAATATAGAATCCTTCTATATACTTTACTCTCCCATCACTCTTGAATTTTTTAAAACTGTCAAGACCAATTTGATAGCACTTTCTTTTAAATGATTTGCCTTAAGGGAATATCTTCAAAGTATTCCCCTTAATGCATATAGGACAAAACAAACCTATTTTTTCCATACTCACGCCTCATCTTTTTACATATTAATCACATAAATAAAATACATGCTGAAACTAGCATAAACAGTCATGGGAATAATATAACACATCCTTGGTAAGCATACGATTATTAATAAAAAATAGCCCAATTGTTATGGCTATTAGAAAGAATATAAAATATTGGTTAATCTATCACATCTCTTATATGAAAGTAAATTATGAGAGCTCTGACTATAATGACTTGTTACCAATTTAACATTGTGAATAAACTAAATTTCAAAACACATTTCCTAAGTGAACCTCTTATTCCTACAGAGGAATTAAAATCTCCTAAATAAAATTTCTTCGCCCTTTCAAACAAATTTATTTTCAAAAATATTTCTCCACTATCATGTCTTTGTTCAACTGAGTCCTAGCTTAAATGCCACACTAATATGACAAAGGAGAGCCTGGATTTTTCCCCAGCTGTAGCCACTTGAGTCATTGGCTGTAGTAATTAGACTCATATCTTCACTTAACATCTGCAAAGTTGGTTAGTTTAACTTCAATCAGCCTTGTGTGCCTACTTTGCTGACATTCCAGCTGGTCAACAAGACACATGAGAGTATTTTAGCACCTGCATAATTTCCACGATATTTAGGAAAAAAATCTATTCTCTAGAAACAAATGCAAACAGCTACTGTTTTTTTATGATCTAGATACTACTTTCTTTTAAAAAAATATGTCTGATGCAAAATTGAAATGCTTAAAAACAATTTACATGACAATCAAATTTTAAAGTAGAAAGTCAGAAGCTCACATAGAAATCAACTCAGTAGCTATTTAAATACATTCATGTACACACATTTTTCTAACATATTGGACAGTAGTTGAACTTGATTTTTTTTTTTTACTATTAAAAGCTCCACACGTACATACAGAGTGAGAGAAAATATTTGCAAATTACTCACCTGGCAAAGGATTAATATCTAGGCTATATGAGGAACTCCAACAATTCCATAGGGGAAAAAAATCAAATAATCCAATTAAAAAATGAGCAAAGGATCTAAACAGACATCTCTCAAAAGAAGACATACAAATACCAACAGGTATATGAAAAAATGCTCAACATCACTAGTCATCAGAGAAATGCAAGTCAAAACTACAATGAGATATCATCTCACCCCAGTTTAAAATGGCTTTTATCAAAAAGACAGGCAATAATGAATTCTGACAAGATGTGGAGAAAGGGGAACCTTCATACACTGTTGGTATGAATATAAATTAGTGCAACCACAGTGGAGAATAGTACGGAGGCTCTTCAAAAAACTAAAAATAGAACTATCACATGACCCAGCAATCCCTCCTCTGGGTATATATTCCAAAGGAGGGGAATTCAGTATATTGAAAAGATATCTGTACTCTCTGGTTTATTGCAGCACGATTCACAATAGCCAAGATATGGAATCAACCTAAGTGTCCTTCAACAGATGAATGAGTAGAAAAATCGTGGTCCATATACACAATGGAATTTTATACAGCCACAAAAAGAATGAAACTCTTCCATCTGCAACAACATGGATGGATTGAAGAATATTATGTTAAGTGAAATAAGCCAACCACAGCAAGACAAATCGCACATGTTCTCACTCACATGTGGAAGATAAATATTAAAAACAATTGATTTCATGGAGACAGAGAATAGAATGACGGTTACCAGAGGGTGAGAAGAGTAGCAGGGAGGGAGGATAATGTGGTTCTAAAATATAGTTAGTTAGAATGAACAATATTTGATAGCACAACAAAGTTACTATAGTCAACAATAAGTTAGGGTATACTTTAAAATAAGTAAAAGGGTGGAATTGGAATGTTCCTGCCACAAAGAAATGTTAAATGCCTGAGGTTACGGATATCCCAATTAATTAATTCACATTGTATGCCTATACCAAAACATCACATGTACCCTATAAAGACATACAAATATTATGTACTCTTAATAAAAGACAAAATAAAATAAAAGCCCCACAAGTGATTTTTAAATTTGCATCTCTTTCTGAGAAATGTTTGCCTACACTTGTCAGCACAGACATAGGAGAAATTTAATTGTTTCAGGAAAGGAAGTAGAGTAATAAATGTAGACAAAAACAGTAAACACATTTTTTTCAATTCATAATCACTAAGAAGTTGCTCCTTTGTAGCACCATTTAGAATACAAAATATGTGAACAACATTTCAAGTGGTAGAACTCTTCTATCAAGATTAATTGGGGTACTGCCTTCTCATTGCCTAGGAAAGATGAGGGTTCCTCCTAAGTCTGTGATATCTGAAACATGGTTATTCTTTAGAAATTGGGACTTTCTTCCCTTAAGCTAATTAATTAATATATTTATTTACTTATTTACTCCTGGGCTTCCGGTACTTAAATGCTGAACTGAAAAAGGATTCTTAACGTTAGGACAGAGATTCCACCAGTTTTTCTCTGGTATCCCAGGAATGGGTCCTACATATTCTTCTATTTCTTGCAATTGAAAAATGTCTTCAAAGAGACTGTTGAACTAAATTTGTTTTTGTTGATGTTTCTTTAGCCTCTATCCTTTGTTCTTTCTCAGACCTCTCTAGTTCTCACCCTTTTACGTTTTCAAGCCATGAATAGCTTTGATCTCTACAATTGTGGTGAAAGGACCATGTCTTCTATCAAGACTTAGGACAACTTGACTGGAATTCTTCTCATGTCGTATTTTCTTTCCTGTTTTCCTTCTTAAATATGGCAGGTGTAAGATGAATCTTTAAAACATTAGCCTTAGTCCTTCTCTAACACTATTAAGGACAAATACTAAATGCTAAATGTAAACATTTTATATTTTTTTAAATTGACTTTTCTAAGGGACAAAAAGAAAGTCTTTAGATTTATCACATTCTTCCTTGAATTGCTGATGTTTCCTTTCACAGTACCCAAACTCTGTCTGTTATTAACATAACAGAGTGTGAGGCTTCTTGTACCTCACTGCTCTTTTCCTCTAGTTCTGAACAAAACGAGTGCCAGATCATAGAGTTTCTATATTAAACTATTTGCACTTTCCTCCTAGCCACTGTTTGCCACACTTTCGTTGATTTTTTTTCCACCCCTCCAATTCAGGAAGATAACTCCTGTGCTGTAAAAACCCCTTTTCACTTTATTCATCATTGATGTAGTCAATTACAGCACTGGTTTGGAACCTGCACTCAGCAGCTCTAAAATACATAACCATGATCGATGGTTATCTAATCAACAATCCAAATCCAAATTGAGAACCTGAGAGAAATTGCCAGTAGGCCATAGGATTTCACAGAAGTTCATCTCCTAATGGTTCCTTTTGTGACCCAGGATGTTATCCTGAACAGAATAAAGAGGGAGAAGATTTGTAATAGCCGATATAAAACTGACTAAAGCACTTGGAATTAAAAATCCAATGGCCTAAATAAATCACATAGGCAAGCTGTGCTTTATTGAGTGATCTCACCCTTCCCCACATAAACTTTATTGTTTTTACAATTTGAAGTCCAAAACAAAACTCTTGAGGCCCCTCAAATGAAGTCCTATACATTCTTATGACAGAATCTGCTTGCATGAAAACTTGCCCACCAGACCTCTACCAACATGCTACAGTTGCATGTATGTTGCATTCTAAATATAAGAGATTCTGATTAATTCATTTATTCATTCATCATGTATACATTTATTCATGCATTCTTCCTATAAATATTTATTAAAATAAGACTATATCTGAAGATTACATCTAATCATAAGTAGGTGCTATAGTGAAAAAATATTGATAACACAAACTCTGTTCTCCAAGAACTAACAGTATAGCAGAGAAGACATTTAACAGAGGGTCACACAAATAATTTTCTAAAATTATGGTAAATACTAAAGAAAAAACATAGAATGCAGATTTAGGACTAACCTAATGAGAAGTCCAAGTTTATAAATTTTCCCATCTACTGAAAATATACTAAAAATACACTATATTCTTGTGATACTTCACTTAGAAGAATGAGCTACAGCTTCATCTAGGACAATCCAAGAGGTAGTTCACCATTTTTTATGGCTAAGTAGTACTCCATTGTATACACATACCACATTTATTAATCCACTCAAGTATTGATAGGTACTTGGGTTGTTTCCGCATCTTTGCAATTGTGAATAGTGCTGTTATAAGCATTCTAGTGCAGATGTCTTTTTTATAGAATATCTTTTTTCCTTTGGATAAATAAATGTTGGGACTTTTTGATAAAAACCATTTTCACTGGAATTAGGTGATATATCATTGTGTTTTTCATTTGCATTTCCCTGATGATTAGAAATGTTGAGCATTTTTTCATGTTTGTTGGCCTTTAGTCTATCTTCTTTTGAAAAGTTTCTGTTCATGTTCTTTGCCCACTTTTTAATGGAGTTGTTTGATTTTTTTCTTGTCGATTTTCCTGAGTTCTATACAGATTCTAGTTATCAATCCTTTATCAGATGTATAGCATGCAAATATTTTATCCCATTCTGTAGGTTGTCTATTTTAATATGATAAATTACAAATGAATGTTCAAAATAAAAATGAAAAAACAAGGTATATCTTTCAGCTAAAGCTAACATTCTATCCATATGTCAGGTTTGATATGCATTTTTAAAGCCTGACTTACAGTTTGACACTAATTTCCTTCAATGCCAAATTAAATTTGCCTTAAGAAGCATAAAGTGACTAAAAATAGCCAAACATTGTATTCTTTTTTCTATTACATACAAATCATCCCTTCTAACGGTAATTCTGTTCATTATTGATTTTGTGGATGCCTATATTAAATACAATGTCTTTCACTCACCTCCTCATGTGCATTTTATGAGATTTCCTACTCAAGCCACCTAATTTTACAGATGAATGAACAGTTCTAGTGGGGCTAAATGATATAACCTAATAGTGGCAGATTTATTCCTAGAACACATGGTGTCATACTCCAGGAGAGTACTTTTTTCTCTTATTTAGAGTTTGCAAAATGATAGTTACAGAATTTTTTAAACCTGTATTCTGCGTATTTCTTGTACTAAAAGTAAATCCAATGTAATTGAATGTGAATCTGTTCAGTGTTTCTCATTTGCCAAGGTCCCTATTAATTCTGATGTTTATATATGCAATTTAAAATATGATGCAGATGTTAAGGGACATATTCTCTAAGAAAAAAAGATATTTATTCAGGAATGGGTATTGCCATGGGAATATGTGCTCTGTGGTAAACTATGTGTGTATTTAGGGACATAAAGGAAGACAAATATTTTTAAAGAAAAAAATTAGAAGGCTTACATAATTATTTTGAGATAATTATTCTTGGTTACAAGGATCAATAATAAATATAGCACTAGTCTGAAGTTAGGCAGGCACTTGCTGGGCGTATGTCCTAACAGAAGTATTTTTTTCTGTAAGGCCATGACTGCCTATGTGCAAGGTTGTTATTTTTACAGTGTTTTTTTTTTTTTGTGATAATTATTGATACCAGGCATTTGTGCATGAGAACCTTCCCTTCATGGCCTTCCCTGACTCTATGTGTGAGAGTTTTTAAAACGAGGGACTTTATTTTGATTCTGATGATTTTCACATTTTCCTTTTTTAATTAAATTCTTTCTCTGAAAGCATCACTGATCAATCATCCCTTAACTAGGTTTTAATTGTCCCCTGGTATGGGGATGGATCTTTCCTAGTTTGTTGGTACAGTCTTATGTTGGAGGGAGTAATTGATAAATAGGAGTCAGTGTCAAAATCTTTCAGCCACATTTGAACAATGAGGGAGCTTTAGAGGGAGTGGCTAATTCTACCTGGAGTTCATTGTTAAGTTCAATTTTGTCTGTTTCATATGTGTTGGCTAACATTTCAAAGTACTGACCCAGAATAACAGAATTAATCTGTTAAGAATTGTACTGTTGCAGATTTCACAAGTAATAGGTACAAAGTTAAGGAAAGAAAATATAAAGTAAAATTGATAGTAATATGGTAATCTCAGTTTGTATAATAGTTTTGAGCCATCAACCTAGGCTTAAAGGCAGTCAATTGAATAAATCAACTGGTCATGGAAAATTAGGTGAGACCTATTGTAACCATGTGGCCTGTTTTCTTATTTTGTGTATATGCATCTCAACTTTCCCAGAGGAATTTATCCTGGTACAACATACAGTACTAGCAATAGGACGGGAATTACTTAACTGACAGATAATATACATCAGTTTTATCATTTAGTGTCCTCTGACTCAGATGAATTAAAGAGAGAGTGAGCACCAGTCATATTACGGATGTTGACAAAGTTACTCACTAGGTAGAAAGCATCTCTTCCTCTTAGGACAGGTTCTGTCAAGTCACCGGCAGACACTACTGATTGTGAAATTTCAATTACACCATTATCCTGCCAAGTGAAAAAGATAGGCCACAAAAGAGGTAGGAGTCCCATTATGATACACAGTCTTGTTCTGATATCTTAGGAAAATCTGTATATAAGGTCTGGTTATGGCATTGGACAGTTTGGTTAATTTTCTGTGTGGCCCATACATCAGACATAATACTTTTCCCTTAAAATTCATCTAGTTTCAGCTTACAGGGCTTCAGGAACAGAATAGTTGATGTTTTTAGTAATTCCATGGAAGAAATTTGGACTGAAGAAACCTAGAAGAATTTAGGATCTAATGTACTCTATAGGTAGATAATAAAAACTTGAAAACAATGCGGAGGGCTACAATCTAATAACAGGTATATTATAGCTTTTCTTTAGAAACATAACTCTTCTCTCCATGGTCAACTTGATTTTTATCAAAGATAATTAGAGTAAGACAAATTTGTTTGTAAAATAAGTTTAGTTTCATCAATTTTGGTCATATCAATAATATTTACATAAGTGAAGCAAGGATAGTTATTATGTAGCAATCTCATGTAAAAGAATTTCTGAGACTAGGATGCCAAATCAAAGCAGATTTCATATTTTTCCTGCAGTATCTTTTAATATAAACAATTGAAACATGGCATCCTATTAAAGACCTTGGTAATATAATAAATGTTTCCAATTGTGTCCTGTTTTAAAGATAGCAGATTTTTATTGAATATATACAACAAATATTGCCATGAAAATAATAATATTCATGAATAGTTTCTGAATTTTTGAGAGATCAAGTAAGGAAAAGAAGTAAATGTTTCCATTTTTGTTTAAAAAAGGATACTTGCATACTTTACTAAATTGTTGTAAACTATAGATAGCTTTACAAAAAAGGTTTTCTTAAATCTAAAAAAATTTCAATAAATAACAATGTTTTAAGTAAAAGTTATAAAAACTGTATCTTCAGCAATTATACAGTCTTATACAATTAAATTTTGTTCTGCTTAATTTTGATTAGCAGTTTCATAAGCCCATTAGTTTCTTCACTAGAGTTTTAAAAGTTTTTACTTAGTTCATTTGCACAATATTAAAGTTGTGAGAAACCTGTGTTAAGAAGTACTTCTTAAAGTCTTTTCCATGAATCTAATTGTAGATCTCTTTAGAGAAAAATTAAGACAATAACTGTGGATGACAAAAACTTATATTATCTATGGTTAAAAATCTGATGAGAGCTCAAAATTGACAAGAAAATTTAGTTATTTTTGTGGCATACAGCATAACTAGAATTATGACTGATGACATATTTGATTTTTAAGAATTTTACAAAATTCTGGAAAATTCTTTCAATAACATAGCCATAAATGTAACTGAAAGAAGATTTGGCATCATTTATCATTTGAAAAAGTTTCCCATATAATTCAACATCTCAAATAAGTCTTAATTAGTTCAATATGTCTCTTTTATGAAACTTTGAGAAGTTCTAGAGCGCTCTGAAACATCGCAAAGTTATTTTAAGGTCAAAAAAGACAATTTAGGACTTAATCCTGGAAAAAGCTGCCAAAATGTCAAAAGATTTAAAACATTTGTTCAAAATAAGATCATATGTCATTGAGGAATAATATTAATTCACTTAATCAGAGTGACAATTAAAAGATTTAAAAATCAATACAAAAAGTTACATGGATGTGGAACAAATTAACCCTTTCAAAACTCAGTTTTCTTAAGTAATCAAAAAACCTGATAAAGTCAACATTTTTTTTTCTTTATTGAAGTATACTTTACATATCATACCTTTACTCCATTTTAAGTATATAATTAAATGATTTTCAATGAATTTACCGAGGTATACAGTTAATCACATGAATCAGTTTTAGAGGAATTCCTTTCCCCTATTGAGACCCCTAATTCCACTCCCCGACTACTTTTCAAGCATGTCCCACCCCTCCACAGTGTCCACCACATCGCTCTGACATGGGTTTACCCCCCACCCCCCAATTCCCTAGTGATCGCTCCCACCATTTGAGCTCCATAGTGTTAATCAGTCAATACCAGTTTGATGGCGAGTACAAGTGGGGCCCATTCTTTGGGTCTTGTGTCACCTCACTTTGAATAATGGGTTTAAGCTTAATCTTAATCCAGGATAATATAAGTGGAGCTAGCTCACTGTCATTTCTTAAAATTGAGTAATATTCCGTTGTGAATATATACCAGATTTTAACAATCCACTCATGAATTGACGGGCACTTCGGTTGTTTCCACGACCTAGCAATAGTGAATTGTGCTGCCAGAAACATTCAGGTGCAGATGTCTTTATCATAGAATGTCTTATGCTCTTTTGGATAGATGCCTAATAATGCTATTGCTGGATCAAATGGTAATTCTAATTTTAGCTCTTTGAGGAATCTCCAAATTCTTTTCCACAGAGGTTGCACCAATTTGCAGTCCCACCAACAGTGTAAGAGTGTCCCTATCTCTCCACATCCT